>NMRB01001525.1:133528-143683 GCA_002633025.1 Notospermus geniculatus | reverse complement strand
CTGCGTTAGATTGCACATCACACTTCGAGAAATTGTCCGGTCCACGGCGTATCCGCTGCCTCTCGAAGAAGAGGCCAATTTAGAACCGGTGTTGTAAAATTTGAATCGTGATACAAACAGTGGTAGCCCGCCGAAGACCCAATATATTTTTGGTCGACCGGTAAAGTTGGCATCGTGCCAAGATGTGCTGCGGACTGGTCTGTTTCTCGAAGGGTTGGTCTGTTTGTCGAAGGGTGATGTGTGAGGTAACGTAGTGGTGAGCAGATCGCCCTTCGATTATCGAACATGATCTGCACACACATTTGAGACACGAGTGGACATTGTCGCATGTTCATCCAGGTAACATCCCAAATCCCGAACAGATTTACTGGGCTTTTCAAGGTCATTGCCGACTTGGATACCATTTATAAGCTCGGATGTCGGAATCTGGAATGGAACTGGATAACTTCTGTCTTGCCATCATTAACATGATTAAGCACCAATCGATTAATGCGCATCCAGTCACGTATATCAACAATGCAGTCTTCAAGTATGTGAGTCGCTTCCATAGCACTTGAGCATATCAGGTAAATCTGGGAGTCGTCAGCACCGTGCTTCAAAATGACATTCTAAAATACCTTGGTATCTCGTGCGTATGTTTCAAATGGATAATGCATTAGCCTCATTCTGAATGCAGCGGGTCTGGGTGACACAACCAAGACCCGCTCAGTGTAATGGCGTGCGTCCAACATTTCTCGCTTCGAGCATTCAGCGAGGTAGTGCAGCGAATGTCGGCCAGGTGGATACTCAGTGACCTATCCCAACGAGGTTTTGTACCATTAGGTACATTTCCTGCGGATAATCCGTTGAAGAAAGCGCCCTGCGACCTCATTTCGACTCCTGCAACTTGCTGCTAGCGCTGCACACAGATGTACACGATGTAGGCACGATGTACAGGTTTGTACACACAGTGCGTGATTCACTGATGTCGCGTCATCGAGGGAGCGTCCTCCCTGATATCTTAGGCCTATTTATTGCAATCAAACTGCACTGAACCTATGTATACTATGTTTAGTTTGAGGTATTTTAGAATAGAAATTAAACCCTCGGCTTCGGGTCTTGGTTGCGACACCAAACCCGCTCGGGTGGAGCAAAAATTCCGTCCAAACCCTCGGCGAAGCGCCTCGGGTTTGGACTAAATTTTAGCTCCACCCTCGCGGGTTTGGTGTCGCAACCAAGACCCTCCCCCTCGGGTTTAATTCCTTAATCCTCTAGCGGTGCCCATGCAATAAAGCGTGAAAAGTGTCGGCCCCAGAACGCTACCTTGCGGGACACCACATTGTAACTTAACCGGATCTGATAAAACTCCGTCAATTCCAACTGACTGATACCTGTCTTGGAGGTAAGACTTGAGCTATTTTAACACAGTGCCTTGAAATCCATAGCGATGCTCTAGTCTCGACAGTAAAATACTGTGGTCAATAGTATCGAAAGCTGCACTTAGATCAAGTAAGATAAGAACAACCTGCTTGTGCTCATCCAAAGCGCGCCTGATATCGTTGCTGATATTCATAAAAGGTAGTAAATGCTTTTAGTTAGTTAGTCATTACCGGCGTCGTAGCCCTGTTGGGTTTTTGCCGGGGGTATGGAGTCCACAACAGGCTACAGTCCACCTGTGTGGGGTCTTTTACTTGCCCTGGCATAGACACTCAGGTACAAGGGACCACGGCTTTCAGTCCCATCCGACGGACCCTCTAATATTTCACTTTTTTTATGTGTCTTCGCCCGGAGTCGAACTCGCGCCGACCCATTACACGGTTGGTAGTCAAGCGCGCTCAGACGTTTACTTCAGGTTTTGCAGTACATTTACATTGGACATTGCTGTGCAAATTTTAAGTAAAAGCACTTGCTAACTTTTATGAATACCATCCATTTAGAAAACATTTTAGCCTAAAAGTATGCATACAGTATCGACCTTGTTCACACAGATGGTGGCGTAGTAGTTGTCCCACATGACGTCTTGGCCATTCATTGTCCAAGCACACCATATAACACTATCAAACGCATCCTCTCAGACAATTATATTTATACCTAACCTTCGTGCCAACGGCTCGCTTGACCAGCTTGGTGAGAACTATCGGACCGCCATCTTTGTTGGAAAGGTATATATAAACCCAAGGTAACTCGTTGCAAGAATTTGACAATAAATCATTTTTTTATAAACATTGCAAGGACTGGATAAGTATGGAACTGGCATATAAAAATCGCCGAAAGCGATTCGCTATCGATGGCATCACCAGTCTGTTAAATGTATAAATCATTAGCAGACTCGTGTTGCCATCTAACGGGTCGTGTTGTCACCATCTTCACTAAGTTCAGGTCAAGACTCGGCTTCTCCTCCCTTGACCTTCACGCAAGCAAACCACATTCCGTGTTCAACATGTTCAACGGATTTCCCCAGTCCCAAGAACAGCAACCAATCACGGCAAAGCTGGCACCGATTCACGTGCATGACGTTTCCCGCTAATGACGTTGACCAATCAAAATTTGATAGAATGACATCATTCATATTTTTTCTTCCATGTGAACGACGAAGAAACGAGGCTTCTGATTGTGCGCACGAGAAAATCCCAAAGCGTCGAACACGGAATCTGGCTGCTTGCTGCAGAGTGTAGGAAGAGGTTAGCCGATTTCTACACGATGGATTATGCAGAATGGTTGTCACCGAACAAGGAATTGAGTGGACTAGTACCTGATCCTACCAACCTGCGCGCTGCAATCAGACGTGGCTTGGTTGGTAGGACCAGTATTGGCCGCCATTTTTGGAGGAATTCTACCACTGTCGTCATTTGGGAATTTTATGTAAATTATGCGAGGGTCCGTGGGTTAGAATCTGGAAGAAGGACGTGATGACCTTCACCTTAGAAACCCGTTTCTATTTTCATATCACTCATGTGAATTATGCAGATTTATTCAATGCACCGGAATGGCGGCAGAAGTGACCTACCTCTGACCCACTAGGAAATCCACCACTCAAGAAGGGGGCCTCCCATGTTAAAAATCGAATAGGTGTCAACATAATAGTTTCTATACGTTTAACGCGCACTACCATCGGCCAAAACAGATGCACGAACTCGGTAGGCACGCCCGGTTTCCTAATCGCCCTATCGCAAAAGCCCGATGCAATAGTTAGGACAGGGTACCAATCTAGGACTTGAGTACGGAACTTCAAAGTTCAATGGGCAACGCATTGTGTAATGTAATGTGTAACGACGCATTCCACCTCCTCTAGCACCGTCAAGGACGAAAATTTCATTTTAAAGGCGCTCTAGTTCGAATTGTAAACATTACGGTGTGCCACCTATTGTCAACTTCTGGTGCTAAAAAATCGGATAAAATCGAATTGAATCTCGCCTTTCACAAATTTTTCTTTGTTTTTGAGCGTAAAATCATAAATATATTTCAGTTTCAAGATTATTTATCAAGATAGATATAAAAATAGATAACATTAAAGGTTACCTGAGAAGCTTTCATCGACTTCTGGGTTTCTGCGTAATACTATAGAGCATTAGTCAGCCAACATGAAACTGCAAACCGCATGAAAATCGGATCACCCATTACCAAGTTATGACAATTTAAATAGGAGGGCTACACACCCCTGACAACCACGTCAGGCAGCGGAGAACAGCACAATTGATGTCATTAGATTTTGTAAACATGTAAAAAACATTAAAATAACTCATTTAACTTGAATGGGCGGTTAGATGTAGTTTTGATTTATTTTTCTTGTTCAGTCAGTCGTACTGCAGTTATTTCCCTCAATATGGATTCTGAGGACCGTTTGAAGAGGATTTTATTCTCAATTTTAATGAGCTGTGAGCTCCCATGCGCTGCTGACACCAAGCGGTAACAACTGGAAATAAGGCGCCAGGCCCTTCCCCTTTATACCTATTTAGCATGAACTGACAATAGGCCGTAAATCCATGTGTACGCCCATATAAAAATTTCATGCCATTTTTGGGACAGTAGAAGACTATCTTAAAAAATCGTTCTGTAGTGGTATACATGGATCTCTCACTAAGGTAAAGTCGATTGATTCATGAGGCTTCCTTTACATAGAACTATACGGTATACGAATACCGCGGTTAACAATGGCTTCACGGTCGTGAATCCACTTGAAGCCTTTGTTAAATGGCGTTTTCGTATACCGTATACTTCTATGTAAGGGAAGCCTGAAGAATCAGTTTGTCAATATTTCCTAATTATCGGCACCCGTTTCGAGTAGGCCTACACAATGAAATTCAATACAACGTACCTCCCATTCACACAAATTATAAAGGGCGAACAATGCCAAAAGAGGAATGAATTTCTATTGAAAACAGGTTAAAGTCAAAAATCACCGTTTATTCTTGACGGATCAAGAAAAGCTTCTGTAACTTTTTAGCGTCACTTCTTACCTAATCAAGGTTGAATTTGCGGGGAGAATACTTGTTTGTGTACTTCTAATTTTGTGCTCGCGTTTTTCGACCTCAAACCGCAAGCTAACCACAGCGTGTGCCATATATGGTCATCGTACTACACGAGAAAGAGATGTACACGAAGCACTACGTTCAAACGGTCGTGGAGGGCAATTTTAGAATTTCTGGACAGCACAATTTACCTCGTGACACGACTGTTTGAAGCTAGTGCTTCGTGTACATGTCTATCTCATAAGCATTGATGGCCATATACTGTATAATATGACTTATCCGGCCACCGCGGCCAACCTGCGAACCACGCAAATTATTGACTATACACGATCCAGGCCAAGTTATGAAAGGCCTAGTCAGGGTTACACATCACTTGTGAGTTTCTTTTCAACGGCATACCGCAGTTTTATTCCACAATAGGCCTAGGTTTAATTGACATCATTTACAAATCGTATACTGGTCAGGCATGACATTGGCAAACCTAGACAGGCACATTCTCTGTTGGCGCGTTGGTCAAGATGAAAAAAATGTTCCTTGGCCAACCATGATTGTTGATATTGGTCAATTTATTTTGACAAAAGTGAAAGTGACCCTCACCGCGGGATATCCATTACGATGCTCACCAGGCGTAAGACGATTTCCATTGAACATGTACCCTGACTAGGCCTTTCATAACTTGGCCTGGATCGTGTATAGTCAATAATTTGCGTGGTTCGCAGGTTGGCCACGGTGGCCGGATAAGTCATATTATACAGTATGGCAAACGTTGTGGTTAGTTTGCGGTTTGCGATCAAAAACAGCGAGCACTAAGCTAGAAGTACACAAACAAGTATTCTCCCCGCAGATTCAACCTTGATTAGGTAAGAAGTGACGCTAATAAGTTACAGACTGAGTCATTTTCTTGGTTCATGGAGAATAAACGATGATTTTGACTTTAAACCTGTTTTCAATAGAAATTCATTCCTCTTTTGGCATTGCTCGCCTTTTATAAATTGTTTGAATGGGAGGTACGTTGTATTGTATTCTATTGTAGGCCTACTCGAAACGCGGGCCTTAAATAGAAATGCTGGCAAAGAGATTCTTCATGAAGCAATCGGCATTAGCTTAGTGAGAGATCCCTGACAAAGTTACAGAATGATTTTTTAAAGATAGCCTTTTACTGTCAAAAAATGGCATGAAACCTTGATATGGGCGTACACATGGATTTACGGCCTATTGTAAGGTCGTTCTAAATAAGGATAAAGAGGAAGGGCCTACCGTTTGACGGAATGGTTATTACCAGTTGTTACCGCTTGGTGTCAGCAGCGCATGGGACATCACAGCTCATTAACATTGAGAATAATTTCCACCTCAAACAGTCGTAATGAACCTACCGCCTGAACAGCCATGGATACCAAGTTGTTTGGTTGTCATCTAGAAACAACATCTTAAATTTGGAATAACACTGTAATTAATGGTCCAATCTTCATGCAACTTTCACTGAAGTGATTTTTACTCGAACATCTTTTCAGAGAAACTCAGTGCTGGGATTTTTCTCAAGTAACCTTTAATGTTTTGGTATACACGGTGCTGCCACCTGTCCGCAGGAAAGTAACTACTATAATCAACCAAGTAAATAAACAAGCCATAATGTTTACAATTCGAACTATAGCGCCTATTAAGAGTCGCACTCTGAGAAAAGTGGCAATTCATGTATTTCCAAAAGTTGTGGAGTTGATCCCCTAAAAATTGATGAAATTTGGGACAGAGGTTGATATGGATGTCTAATGGAAAAACCCCAAATTTTAGGTTCATACATGTAGTCCTATTTTTCTGGTTGTAGCGCCCCCTGTAAGACAAGAGGTCAGGTCCCAAAATGAGAAAAATTGTGAAAAACAAGGCAAACTCAATGAATTATTATGACTAGCTGGGACATTGTGCCAAAGTATTAATGATGGTAAATGATCTGTCAATACTTCAGTTTTTTTAAATAAAAATAAGTACCACCTGGTAGCATTTTGGATAACCTGGTGGAGCCCTTTTTTGTGTTAGAATAAAAATGAAGAGTAGCGAGAGTCTGAACAAGAGGTAACATTTTTATCCGACAAAGTTCCATTGAAATTTGATATGGAGTTGATAGAAGGACGTCCAGTCAATAAACAAAGAAGAGTTCGCCTTGGCATTTGTATTCTGCCCTGCAAACAATAGTGAGGTTTCGCAAATCTGACGAAACGCGAAGTACGAAATGCGAAATTCAACTTCATTTCCAGGACCTAATGTACTTCTGGAGGTGGTTGGTACCACAAATGTCCCTGCTGCCAGTACGTCTTTTAGGCCAGACTTTTTTTATAAGTTGGTTCGCGGATCCGCCGCATGGGAAAAGGCTGGGAACAAGAAAAAAATAAAATCACTTTTTTTCACAGTTCTCAGGGCCGCCGCCCCGAAATATGCCAAANGAAATGCGAAATTCAACTTCATTTCCAGGACCTAATGTACTTCTGGAGGTGGTTAGTACCACAAATGTCCCTGCTGCCAGTACGTCTTTTAGCATATCATGTACGACGGAGAGAGATAGGCCTATGGTGCATCTTGAATTTTAAATTTCCACTTCGTAGGTACGAAGTGGAAACGAAAGATACATTTGAAAGTTTAATGTACACCGTAACTCTATCGGTCTAACGTCATACGCTAAAAGACGCTCTAGCAGCAGGCGATATTTGTGGTACCAACCATCTCCTGAAATAAATTAAATCATGGAAATGAAGTCCCAATTTCGTATTTCGTACTTCGTGTTTCGTCAGATTTGCGAAACCTCACTATTAGCTAAAGGTAACCCTTAGAGTTAAGGAAGCTTCTAGAATACGGCCCTTGGTGTTCCTTCTTTTGGTACATTCACCGAGGTGAGCACAAGGTCCACCGACCATTTCAATAGCATTCCTGTATTCCACCATTCAAAACTCTGTCCTTTAACAGTTGACCGTGTTGGAACACTGAAGAAACTAGCCACGGTCACGTTGGTGGCGGCCCCAACCATGCCAACGTGTTTCGTTTCGTCATCGGGTAGAGAATGGTTACTTCTGTTCGCTACACGTAAGAATTTAAGAGGAATCTCATATAAACAAACCCACGGTGGTTACGAAGTTCAACGTCGTTTTGCAATCAAAGGCCACTTTCGCTGCCGTGGTTCATTTTCTCAGCATGGCATCGTTGTTTTCAAGTCTGAGAATATTTCGAAGTGCAGAGGCCAGGGTTTCTGTGGTAACTGGGTGCTCTATGACACTTACGGAAAAGTAATTGCAATGGTTGGCAGATTCTGCTCAACGCGACCTTGCAAACACGGGGAATCAGATAAGACGTTTGTACTGCATTTATATTTTGATCAGTCGAATCACAATAAAGGCTTTATTGTAGTTCATTGTCGTTTCTTAATCAGTGCCTATACGAAGGAGGTGTCTGTGACCACATATAATTTCACGAAG
The DNA here is from genome assembly GCA_002633025.1 of Notospermus geniculatus. Lineage (NCBI taxonomy): Eukaryota > Metazoa > Nemertea > Pilidiophora > Heteronemertea > Lineidae > Notospermus > Notospermus geniculatus. The sequence goes on along the minus strand of NMRB01001525.1, from coordinate 135,777 downwards.
GTCGGGGGTCGTCTCCGACACTCGCCATTAGATCTACTAACGCTGAATTCTGCTGTTCCGGCCTTGGCGGCAGACATGTCAACCAATATTTGGTCATTTTCTATTCCGCACAGCGATAGCATAATGATAATATTTCAGTTTGCAATACATTGGCATTTTGAATACTCTGCGTATCTCGTGAAAGAATCAGAGAACTTCAAGTCCTATAGGATATTCAAAGAAAAGTACCCTTCAGAAATAAAACTAATGCGTGGTATTTGTACAGATTATGTAATGAACAGGGTTATCTACATGTCATCGGCTGCTTCAGTGAATTCAAATGTGGTACCAGTCTACAAAGTCGTATGGTTTGACTGCAATGGTAATACGAGTGAATTTACACATCATTTGAATGTAACCTACCTACAATACCGTAAGAAAGTGGAAGATTTTGCTATAGATCATACAGGAAGGGTGTTCTGCATGAATTTTTCCAGGGCATCTCATGCGGAAATATTTCGCATTGTTCCTGAAATTATATGAGACACACATGGAAGTGCTTTAATAGCCCATCAAGGAGTCAAAACCTAAACTTACATGTAATACATGGGTCAAGGATTCTGAAAAAGTGGGTCACAGAATCATACGACTTACCGTTGTAGAGATATTGAAGAATTACGATTCTATTTTTTTAAATCTCTGACCTAGTTAAATTTTTTTTTTCGTGTAACATGATCAGTGGTGTACACAAGCTCAGAATATGCGTCCGTCCGAAAATAGACACTCACTCCGATAATTGGAATCTATTCTGAAAAGTTACTGCTTGTGACTTCCTAGCGGTCCCTTCCTTCCTGCGGGGGCGCCACCGTCTGTATTTCTTCTTATAAGTGATCCTTCCTTCCTGCACCCTGCACCTCAACGCCCTCTGGTGGCAAGCGCACACTTTTTATCTTAATTCGTGCTAGGCATCATGGGACATCACCACGCACCAACATCCAATCACATTCGGCCTCATCAAGATGGTTACCATGGTAACATGCATCTCAAACTCATGAAAAAAATTTAAAAGAAGTCCCGCCCTCGTCAGAAAATTGAGAGTCGAAGGATGTTAACCAACTACAAATGTGTTTCATTTACATGGCCTTAAAACACGGTAGCCAATCAGGACCATCCTTTCAAAGTTACCCAGAATTCCGCGAGTTCGCACAAAAGCGGAAGTCACATCGAACATAAATGTAATTTTAGCGCATACATATTAAAGGGAGGCATGCGAAAAATATTGCCTGGCGGGCACAAGTTGTCTTTGTTTTGATTAGCGCACAGCGCCGTCTGTTAATACGCAGTGACACTACGCTATAGCACAGGCTCCTGCAGAGCTATCAGTGATTGATTGATTGATTACTTGATTGAATTTATTTGACCAAAATAAAGAATACATAAACAGAGGTGCCGAGTAACAAAATAAATGGTCGAGGAGACCCACACTAAGGCCAATAGAGACCGCTAGCGTGTGGGCCACCCCAAACTATACAATACTTATATACATGAAATATTTACATGGTGGCTGAACAGGCTGGGGTTGCAAGAGTAATATGGAGAAGAAGGAGAGGGGGTAGATGTAAGAATTAGATCAGCAGATCATCTTTATCGGTCTAAAAAGTCTGTAAGGAGCAGGAGAAACAGTTTGGAATATAGCAAGTAGGGTCGTATTCTCGAATGGTGTAGTCTCTGTAGTAGTTGATGGTGGCTGTGAAGCTGTGGGTGAAAATTTTGTCGAAGATACAGACTGGCAAGGAGTTGATGAATTTGATTACTTTGAACTTGAAGTGTTTTTCAGTGAGGGAATGTCTGTGAATGGGAATGACCAGTCGAGATTGGTTTCTGGTGTTATAGTTATGGATATTGTTGTTTGAGTTAAGGTTGAGATTGGCAAAGTATGGCGGTAGTTTGCCATGCATATATTTGAAATAGAATTTGAGGAGAGTTAGATTGTAAAGTTCTGGGAGGGCAAGAAGGTGTAAAGATTTGAAGAGAGGCATGGTGTGCGATAAGAAATGGGCTTTACAAATAGTTCTAATTGCCTTTTTCTGGAGAATGTATGCTCGTTGGATGCTATCCCCCCAGAGTAACAGGTGGTAGTTCAGGTGACGGGTTATTAGTGAATGGTATAATTTCTTTAGAACTGGGTTAGGGAGAGTTGTTTTCAATCTGTGAATCGTGCCAAGGGCCTTTAGGATCTTGCTGGAAATATGGGTAAGGTGGTCTTGCCA
>NMRB01001525.1:113773-124892 GCA_002633025.1 Notospermus geniculatus | reverse complement strand
TCACCTAGCCACTTCATACCTTGCATAAATGTGTACTAGAGGGATACCTTCTGAAATACGAAGTTTCGGGCCGATCGGACATCCAATATGGCCGCCAGGCAGCGTTACCCGAAAATCATCGAAGTGTTATAACATGGGAACGACTTGAGATTTTCTTGTGAAATTTTGTGGACATGTTGCTTGTGAGTAGACATTCTTTCCTTTCGATATTCAGCGTCATTCGATTCAAGGCTTCGCCAATAGGGGGCTAAATGTGAAAACAGGAAAAGAGCTATTTCTCCTGAACAAATGGATGGATCGTCACCAAATTTTTATCATAGCTATATCTAATGACGATACATAACATAATACCCGGGTTTTTGATTTGACCTACTTTCGAAGGTACCGAGGTCAGAGTAGTACAAAAGTAACGAACCTGCCACAGTTCGCCATTATTTCACTGAGCAAGTTCTTATCTTGCATAAATGTAGGTAAGAGGGGTACCTTCAAAAATACTGAGTTTCGGCACAATTGGACTACTAGTATGGGCCGCCAGGTGGCGTAACCTGAAAATCATCTAAGTGCTATAACTCAGGGATGCCTTGACCCACACTGCTCAAACATGATATGTACCTCTTTCTAGATGACCTTTATGTGCACGTCAACTTTCGGATTGATTTGACTTCCATTATGGCCACCAGGTGGCATAACCCGAAAATCATCAAAGATCTATAACTCAGGAACGACTTGACCAAGAGTGCTCAAATGTGCTATATGGCTCCCTCTCGATGACATTTATGTGCATGTAAAGTTTCAGCCTGATCGGACATCAAATATGGCCACCAGGTGGCATAACCCAAAAAATAACTCAGGAATGACTTGACCCAGATTGCTCATAACTGATATGTACCTTCATCTGTCACAAAACTATTACATGTATGTCCAACCAGGTGAGCATATAGTCCATATAGTTCATTTTATTCACTAGTCCACTTCGAAAACCTGCCACGCTTAGCGTGCATCATATTTGCCACGCTTAGCGTGCATCTTGTTACATGATTCAAATGTGTTGTTGTAGAAGGTCAATTTTGCAAGTCGGATGGTTTTGCGTAGGACGGTGTTGTAAGTTTTTAGTTGTTGTGAGCGACGAGCATATCGGGGGTCTGTTGGGTTTGTTTCTTTTAGTAGAGTCTATTTCTGATCTTCAGGGATGTGACGAGTCCATGTGTTGTCCAAGGTACAACTTTATGTTTATTTTTGTCAAACCTAACTTTCTTGATTGGGAAGAATTCATTTTGCTTATCTGTCAGTATTTCATGGAATTGGTTAAAGTTGGTATTTAGGTCAGACTGTGGATTATTTGGTAGCCAGGAGAAAGGAGAGGGATTACCTTTAGCCTGTTTATCGAGTCAGGGGTGGTTTTCCTAATGTGAATAAATTTGGCCAAGATACAGAATAGCACAAAATTGACACACAAAATGATAATAAGCAAGAAGTCAATCTCCAGAATTCACGGATTTTCGACCCCAACCGGGGTCTTTTTCAAGTGGAACTTTACAATCTGAAACTCTAGAAAAGACTGAGCTGAAACCCGAATGTGGAACTAACCTGTGTAGACAGGATGAGTGAGCAATTAAGGAAAGAATAGTGTCCAAGCACCACGGATGGTTGCTGGACCTAATTAGGAGAGTGGATGTAATTAAGGAAAGAAAGGAAAGAAAAGTGTTCAAGCTTGGACACTTTTCTTGTGAATAAATTTGGGATGTTTTTTCTTTATGGGTGTTAAGCGGGTGAAGATAAAATATGGGAAATGGTCTGAAAAGCGATGGGTAAGTATACCAGTGGTCTTGTCAAGGTTAGGAGGTAATGCACAGAAGATGTTGTCGATCAATGTCGCACTGTTGGCAGTAACGCGAGTTGGCCGAGTAATTGTGAGTATAAGTCCGTGCGCTGTGATGGTATTAAAAAATTGTTCAGAAACAGAGCGGGAATTTAACTGTAGCAGGTCAATATTGTAATCTCCAGTAAGTATGAGGTTCTCATCAACATTTTTATTATGGAATTTTTTTTACTTTTGTTGCAGTTTTGATAGAATGGAACTTTCTAAGGATTTTGGGCTGTGTTTCATCAAAATAGCTCAAGTGGTTGCTGAGATATTTGAGATTATCAAAATTTTGATAGTTTGAGATGTTCGTGTTTTTCAGTAAATTTTGATGTCATAAGTTAAAGCTAACCTCAGAATATGGGTTTACAAAATTTTGGAACTTTTGGCTTTAACTGGGCCGAGATATTCATATTTTCAGAATATCAAAATGTTGATATGCTAAACTCTTTAACTTAAGACAGCTGTAACTTCCAACCAGTTTATGCTGAAAGTTCTAAAACTTCATTCTCCTACGTTTCTATGTGAGCTCTGTCTACTAATATCAAAATTTGTGGAAAAATTGGGAATTCTCAAGATATCAAAATTTTGATAATCTCAAATATCTCAGCAACCACTCGAGATATTTTGACGAAACAAAGCTCAAAATCCTTAGAACCTTCCACTCTATCAACCCTGTAACAAAAGTCACAAAAAAATCCATAATAAAAATGTTGATTTTTAGGAGTTTTTCTAATGAGGTATTACATAATTATGATGTTTCCAAATTTCCAAAAATTTGATGCAGAAATATGACCAAGGTTATATACTTTCATGTGGTACAAACCGTGTTAAAATTGGCCCAGTAGTATTTGAAATATTCAAGGTAGTACACTGTAAAAACGAATGGGTTCGAGAGACCCATGATTTTGTCCACTACCTGGACACATGGGTTTGAAATGTGTTCAATGGAGAATGGGTGCCCAGAATATTTGTTCTTCGAGCCTGAAACGGACAGGTCTATAGGTTCCAGTAACCCATAATGAGAGTTTCATAGGTAACTTTGGCCCATCTACGAATGCTACCGTGGGGTGTTGGCACCCATGAGCAGCAATAATAGATGGGCCAAAGTCACCTGTGAAACTGGTCATTATGGGTTACTGGAACCTAAGGACCTCCTCGTTTCAGGCTCGAAGAACAAATATTCTGGGTAACATGGACCCATTCTCATCTCAAACCCACGTGTCCAGGTAGTGGACAAAATCATGGGTCTCTCGAGCCCATTGGTTTTTACAGTGTAGGTGTAGATAAACTTATGTCAATGACTGTACATGTTGTGTTTCTTTATGAACATCGGTTTGCGAATAGAATTCTTTGCATCTTTTTTGGCACTGTTGTAAAGGAAGAAGTTTATGAGCTTTTGTTACGAATATCCCATTCGCCAATATATACACCTGTATTGATCCTGTTGTCTTAGACGATATGGCATCGGCCGCTGTCAGCGTGCGACCAATACATGATCTGCTTTCTGCGAGCAGTATTCGATATCAAGTAACAATACAGTGATCTTAACGGTCAAGGAAAGGCAGACCAACTTACCAAGAAAAGGCTGTCGCATATACGAATTAGTGTGACTAGTGAATCGTGCCTCCGAATATCAAGGCAGGCTCACAGAGAGGTGAGCAATGGTCCAGCTATGGCCCTTATTTTTTTCTGCATGTACATCTCAGTCTGTTCAGTATTCTGTATACAGAGTGAACGACCACCGGGATTTGGCCTTAAAGGCTTTCTGTACTGTGAAGAGATGAATAACCTTTCCAACCTTTTGTATACCTCGGTTGAAGAGAGATCTATGTATTCTTGGAACGTGAAGTTGACCAGAAACTCGGTGTACCTCTTCGAAAACAATCGCTTTGGGCGCATCCGTTAACCACGCCCAGTCTTTGTACATCGTGGTGACTGGATGCGCTGTTTTTGAATTGATTAAATAATGAATCGAGAGCTGACCGCCATATATGGCATTATTAGCCCTCTAGCGACGTTCGGGCGAATTTAATGTACTGCAGGAGGAAACCGGAGTGCCCGGAGAAAACGTGTGCTATCATGCAGAGAGAGTCGCCCTTTCTATCCTATGAGACCGAGTCCGCCCTGAGATTGAACCAGGTGTGACAGGAATCAGTGTCTTAGGAGTGCAGATCTTCCAAACAATAGCCCGCTATTGTAAGGTTATATTCGAATGGTAATGGTCTCTCTAGGCATGTATTCTAATCCCTCGCTCAACAATATGACAGGACTTTGATTTCAAGGGGACTTGGATTCCTTTCACACCTGAACCTCATAGATGACAGGCGCCACTCTGACAGTTTTGAATGAGGAACCCGCACGACTAAAAATCCAGATGGCAGCACCTGTACAAAAAGGTCATGTGCAATGCATTTTCAATTAAAAATAAATTTTGTTGACTTTCTTCATAAAACTCATCAAAATAGAATTAAGGACCAATAAAATTACATTTTTGGTGCTATTTTCCCGTGCAGAGTAATTCAGGGATGAAATATTCAATAATTATTGCTTGGTAAACGGATTTCTCATTGCAACCATGGGTCATCTGCTTGCAGAGCCCCCTATTGGCAGAGCTTGTCGTGCGGGTTCCTCATTGATGACTGACTGTAAAACAGCTGGCGGCGTATGGCTGTTACGGTATTCAGGGGCGTAGCCTGGGGGGGTTCGGAGGGTTCGAACGAACCCCCCCGCTTGAGCAAAGGATCCGCTCAAGATGGCCAAAAATATTTTTTTACTGCGTTCTGAAACGCAATGACTTTATATTAGTTCCAAAAGGTCCAAGTCCAATGGCTAGCGTGTCCAATTTTGCTCTCAAATGCCGGGAAATGGCGTAAAAGCACTCTTATTTTCAAAAATTTTCCCGGGGATGCCCCCGGACCCCCGCCAATGTTTCGGCTCGCGCCTTTGGCGCTCGCTTCTAGGCCTAAGAACTAACGGCTGCAGCTGGCTACTTTATCTAATCTTTGACACCCCCCCCCCGCAACCTCCAAGACGTTCCGACGGCCCTGCTATGGTGTTGGGCTCTCTCAGACCCGACGCTACAGTAGCAAAAACAATCTGTTATGTCGGCCTAATCGGGACCAAGGTTAATTTTATACAGCGGTATAAGAGAATGGCCAAATCAAATTTTTAGTTGCTTTTTTTTCCGTTGTCAAGATGCCAGGAAAACGTTTCTAAGCACCTCAAATTTAAAAATTTCCTGGGGGAGGACCCCCAGACCCCCCGTCAGGGCTTCGCACCTTCGGTACTCGCATTGGTCTGTGTCCCCTTTCCAGAATCCCTGGATCCGCGCCTGATTAGGATAACCGCTGCACGGGGCTAACCGACAGGAATATACTCCGGGAATATACTCAGTACTTTGACCCGAGCAGATAGGCCTACTCATTATATTGTAAATCTATCTAGATGTTGAATATAATAGTAAAAAGAGTAATAAAAGCATCAATTTCTGCAGCAAGACATTTAATTTTTGCATTGTTAGGAAAGCGCATTTCCGGCACTTTAGGAATAAATTTCCCGGGGAGGCCTCCCGGACTCTCCGCGGCGGCTTCGCGCCTTCGGCGCTCGCATTTCGCGACTTCGTCGCTCAAGCAATGTGCTTCGCCCATTTCAACGAACCCCCCCATTGCGACATCACGCTACGCCCCTGGTATTTATACTATAATGACCGTATACGAATCAAATGAATTTATATCAGTTCGCTGTATAAAGTAATGAAAACGTCGAAACGTGAGTTGAATCAACAGGAAAATGCTGATCTGTAGATATCCAAATCGACATGGTCTCGCAAAGTTACCCTGTGAATTCAATCTTGCGTTTCTCTCTGCTGTGTACACGAATGTGAAGGTGAACTCGTTCGACGTCAGTATTTACATCCCCACCGACGTTTTCCGCTCGAGAATGGAGTGCTGTGTGTTGTGTTTTCTGATACGGGCTGTCTTGGGGTCGTGTTTGATTCAGGAGCTAACGTCTGCTGGAGACACGTGACCAAGTCGATATGTCGGGAACGGGACAGAATACCCCTCGCTAGAGGTTGCAAACTGACGGTTAAGAAGGTTCGTAGCATTTTATCTAAACGATTAAGGAATAATCCATGTACTCGCCTATAAGATTCTGAGCTGGAAAATACTGTATAATATGACTAAAGCAAGGTTCATTGGCACACGGAATTGGTCCGAATCAGGTCCGCAAAAAATCTATCAAATGGATTTCAGCGTTGTCGTATCCGGAAATTCAGGGGCAAACGGACTGGAAACGGATCGGATCCGTGTGCCAATGAACCTTGCTTTATCCGGCCACCGCGGCCAACCTGCGAACCACGGGAATTATTGACTATACACGTCACGATCCAGGCCAAGTTACGAAAGGCCTAGTTAGGGTTACACATCACTTGTGAGTTTCTTTTCAACGGCAGACCGCAGTTTTATTCCACAGTAGGCCTAGGTTTAATTGACATCATTTACAAATCGTACTGGTCAATTCACAAAAGTGAAACTGACCCTCACCGCGGGATATCCATTACGATGCTGACCAGGCGTAAGACGATTTCCATTGAACATGTAACCCAGACTAGGCCTTTCATAACTTGGCCTGGATCGTGTATAGTCAATAATTCGCGTGGTTCGCAGGTTGGCCGTGGTGGCCGGATACAGTACTGCAATTTATACAATAGACCTTTCCAACAAAGATGGTGGGGTACTACATGTAGTTCTTCCACATGATGTCATGGCCACTTTCCGATTTATTGTATACTGTGCGTCGTTTTTGTGCTGTTTTTGGATATCTATGTCATGGCCACACATACATGTAGTGATATAACATTGCCAAACGCATCCTCTCAGGCAATTATTTCATCTAACCTTTTGTGCGCATGGTTCGCGTGACCAGCTACAAAGCGTACCGGCGGCCATTTAATGGTATTGAGCTTCTGATGTCATACGCGTCTGGTGAGAACTGCCAGACCCTCCCCCCCCCGCCGCCTCTTGTTTGTTGGAAAGGTCTATATCAACCCATTAAGATAACTGTCGTTTGGTACCTGAAATGTCTTAACATGTCTTATTCTTTTCCTTTTTATCTTTTATCTTCCCTTTTCGCGTTTTTAAATTGTAGCTTATCTCCAGTGCTTTGCAAATGCTTGCATTCAAAAGCATTTTTAATGTAATAAATTATTATTATTATTACAATTACATGTATCTATATTATAATTGACGGTGGCACATTAACTTCGAACACGAACTCCTCCGTGGTTTCTGATCGAAATGGCACCATTTTCACAGGAAGTATTGAGAATGACATGGGGGTGGCCCTTAAGCGGGTGGCATTACATTTTTTTACCCTTAAGCGAATGAAATGCAGGAAGAAACTTCCAATGATTTGCAATGCCCACTAGCCTGGTTTCGCTGGCCACCGTGTAGATGGCACTGCGTACGCAACACCATCTACACGGTGGCCGACGGAACCAGGTATAATGCATTGTCTTTAGACTGGTCCCCTGTCGTAGTTCTCGCTTCACTACTACGACAGGCATTTTGAACGCCAACTCGGCATGTGATTGGTCAACTGTGATTGGTCAACGGTCGCGCCATGAGTCATCATCTATTTTTAGAGACTCCCGCAACGTTACGAGTCTTTATTGCTCATTTGCATACGTGTGTATGAAAAGAGGCAAACATGGCGGACGCGGCCTGTCGTAGTAGTGGAGGAACGGAGCGGTACGACAGGGGACCAGTCTAGCATTGTCTTCAACCAGGCAGGGTGATCAGAAAATAGGAACTTCCAACACATAAAACTGCTGCCATCTGCTTCCCATAGGCCTAGATTATTGTCCGAGGAGTTGTCCCCACTAAACATTTTCCTCCCACACAGAGACGTCCAGCAAAATGCCATCCTCTGGCCACATGCATCCTGTGAATGTGCTCGCCACGGGTACCATGATAGTTATTATTATTATTAACATTGCAAGGATTGGATAAGTATGGAACTGGCATACAAAAGCGCCGACGAGATTTGCTAGATGGCATCACCAATGTTTTAAGTACATGTAGTCGTGCTGCCGTCTAACGGGTCGCGTTGTCGTCAAACAAGAGCTTGAGCACGGAAGAACGGACTGTGACCCGTCCAGTCCAGTCATATGACCTATCAGGCACTTCCCACCGACGAATGAGAGCGTGCACGCGTGATAGTGTCTGGTTGCGCGAGACTAGAAAGACCGCACAGAGCGATAAAAAAATCCCGGACTGCGATCAGTTATTTGTGCTATTTTGATACTCTAATCTACTTCTGACCAATTATTGTCGAAACTTTGGAACAGATACCATGCTTTAGCATTTTGTTACCACTTTACCACTTTACCATTGTATGCCACCATTCGAAACTCTTTCCTTTCAATAGGTGACCGTGTTGGAACACTGAAGAAACTAGCCACTGTCACGTTGGTGGCGACTCCAACGTGTTTCTTTTCATCATCGGATAGAGAATGGTTACTTCTGTTCGCTACACGTAACACTTTTAGAGGAATCACATATAGACAAACCCACGGTGGTTACGACGTTCAACATCGTTTTGCAACCAAAGGCCAAATTCGCTGCAGTGGCTCATTTTCTCAGCATGGCATCGTTGTTTTCAAGTTTGAGAATATTTCGACGTGCAGAGGCCAGGGGGTCTGTGGTAATTGGGTTCTCTATGACACTTATGGAAAAGTAACTGCAATCGTTGGAAGATTCTGCTCAACGCGATCTTGCAAACACGCGGAATCAGATAAGACGTTGCAACTGCATTTATATTTTGATCAGTCCAATCACAATAAAGGTTTTATTGTAGTTCATTGTCGTTTCTTCAACAGTGCCTTTAAAAAAGAGGTGTCTGTGACCACATATAATTTCACGAAGGTCGGAGGCCGTCTCCGATACTCGCCATTAGAAATATTAATGGTGAATTCTCCTGCTCCGGCCTTGGCGACAGATTCGACAACTAATATTTTGTCATTTTCTATTCCGCGGAGCAACAGCATAATGATAATTTTTAAAATTGCAATAAATTTTAGCTATAACTACTCTGCGTATCACGTGCAAGAATCAGAGAACTTCAAGTCCCATAGGATATTCAAAGACAAGTACAGGTACCCCTCAGAAATGGAACTAATTCGTGGTGTTTCTACTGATTATGTAATCAACAGGGCTATCTATATGTCGGGGGCTCTTTCAAAGAATTCATTTGTACCAGTCTACAAAGCCATATGGTTTGACTGTAATGGCAATGCGAGTGAATTTGCACATCTTCTGAATATAACCTACCTTAAATACCTTAAGAAAGTGGAAGATTTCGTTATAGATCAAACAGGAAGGGTTTTCTCAATGATATATTCCAAGCCATCTAATGCTGAAATATTTCGTATTGTTCCTGAAATTATGTAAAGAAACAGGATGTGCTTTAAAGAGGAGCTGACATCTTCAAATATATAAATATTTTTGCTCTTCGAAACGGATATGACATCTCTCAACGACTGGCAAACACTTGGTCAAAAAATATCGGCTCATTTTCAAAATATATGTATTACACAAAAGCGCATATTCCAAAATTTAAATTTTCAGTTCTTTTAAGGCCTGTCTACACGATCATACATTTGTTCAAAACATCATCAAACATTTGTATGATGATGTATGATGATGTCCAAGCATGTCGTGGATTTCCGTCTACACAATGCAGCTAAAGTTTTGAACATCATCATATTTCATCATGCATTGTTCAAAACAGCATCATAATCTTGTATGATGATGTTCAAGTTTGCTGTGGATTTTGATTTTGATGAAGTATGATGTAGAAAGGATAATGTTAGATGCTGTTCAAATTTGTTGGGAAAACCGTCCACTTATCTTTGAATATCCTTTGAGACTTGAAGTTGTTAGATTCTCGCAGTTCAAATTTTTAGCTGCATGTTTCATCTTGCCAACAAATGCACAACATTCCGAAAAAATTGTATGATGATGTTCATGGACAAATGTATGATCGTGTGAAAAAGAGCAAAGGATGCCCATCTAGCAACATGACAGCCGGTCATTTTTATGAATTTAGATGTATTTATTTGTTTGCCCACAACGTAAATGTACGATTACATGTCAACAAGAATACCGTGTGCAGCGTGCATCAGATACACGTATGTGCGCGTGTTGGTGCAGTTGGAACTACTGTATAGTATGCGATAATCGGTCGGGCCGCGAAACTTGTTCGAATAGAAAATCGTTGATATTCGTCGTTGATCTACAAATATTAGGGAGGTTTCGCAGCCTTATGAACTACGAAAACCGAACACGAAAAGCGTAATACGTCATCAATTTTTGCTTATTTCAGTTCGTAGGTGGACGTTCGTTGTTCGTCGCCTCTTGTACAGGGGCAATTCCCATTGTCAAACTAGACCACTTTTTTCGGATCGGCCGAACGCGCAGTACGAATTACCAGATCAGTAATGGTTTGTGTAAGACGCAATCATTTTATGTGTGACTAGATGTCGGATTTCGTCTTTGGCAGATAGAAGGCACGAAGATTTTGCAGATTTGTCGTGCGTTTTGCGTCGAAGAGCCAAGTCCGAACCGAACTCTGACATTCAGAACTTCAATTCAGCCTATTCCATACAAAAAAACTATAGTCATGGACGGGATTCGAACCGTCGACCTTCAGATTTGCAGTCGACCACTCTATCCACTCAGCCAACGAGCCAACTGACACGACACGGTCATGATTTGTGTTCGTCATAGGCGTAGGCCTTCGAGTTAGAAAACCTGGGAAGCCTACCATCAAGTTCGGTGGGCGAATGGGGAAGACGGTGAAACAAAGATAACAGAGTGTGGGTTCGATTCCCAGCTGGGTCTGTTTTTTTGTTTCAAACAAGTCGCCCAAGGGCGATGCGCTCAGCTGACATGTGAATTTGATTGATGAAACAGTTCTCCAGTTATGGAACAGAATGCCCCATCCATGATCGCCACCTGTCATTTATTACATTTCATTACCTTTAATTTGATACCAAACATGACTACCTTGGCTCAACTGGTCTTTAAGTAGGTCATGTAAGTAGGTCACTTCAAACCTACACTTCATTACCTTTAGTTTGATACCAAACATGACTACCTTGGTTCAACTAGTCTTTAAGTAGGTCACTAGGTCATGGAAGTAGGTCAGTTCAAACCTACACTTCATTACCTTTAGTTTGATACCAAACATGAC
>NMRB01001525.1:77770-100437 GCA_002633025.1 Notospermus geniculatus | reverse complement strand
CCTGCCCCCCCCCCCCTCCCATCCGCTTCTTGAACAAAGAATCATACATACTCCATTTGTTGAATGCTGTTTGGTCAATCACTGTAAAACAAGAAAATGATGGGTTAACTAACAGGGTTTTCACTATTTACAACATCTGGGCCTAGGCCTAGTCTCTGTTCCAGACGAACATGGTAGGTTTTTATTGTTATCTTCACCAATTTGAACACAGCTTTCACTAAATGCCATCATATTTTCCTCGCAATATATCTCCTAATGACCGCTCCACACGATCAAATTTTTCATCCATTTTTTTGGAAATTGAGATTACACCTGGTCTATTTGGTTGAAAACATCCACCAAACATTTTGGTTCCCCAAGCCACTGGAAGGCTTCGGTATTGGCCGCCATCTATTTATAAATCATCACGTCGATATCACGGGCTATGTTTAGAATGGGGATGATACTAGCCACGTGGATGCTAAATGTCATCTAAGGGTAGGGATACACTGAACGCGATTTACCCATCGCGCGCGATTTTCGCACGAATCTCTTTTGTTTCGGAGGCATTGCGGCATGAAATAACAAAGAAACAAGCCTGGTGGCGTTAAGGTTCACGTAGTGAAGTTAGTGTCGAAAAAAATATCGCAATTGAGGGATACTGGGGGAACATTTTAGAAATTCTGAACTTCCACCCGACATGGCCCTAAGGATAGTTCATTGGTTTGCCACCAGAGAAGGTATGGCACTACACGTAGAATCCAGGCAGTGCTATCCAGGAGGCGATTACCTACACTCGACGACCGGTAGCCTGCTTTGTTCACCCACGTGGTTCGCGGATATGCTATGCAAAAGTAAGTAGTCACCACAACGATTGGTGTATCAAGAGACGTCTGCTTGTGCAAGTCGCCATGGCCCTGCACACGGAATGCCACATACACCTGGGCCTGGCAGTGTGTTACCTAACATGGGGAACGTAAGGAGTTCGGTTGCCTAAAAGCCTACAACAGCTATTATTCAGGCCTATTGTCAAGTCCATTGTCATTGAATGAATGGCTTGGCAGTGTGGTTTACAGGCCTATCTCCTTTGAATAACAGAATTCCTAATTCCCCTTTCGGTTCTCCAGAGTGTCACGCGATTAGGGCCTACAACTTTGGGCGAGGCCAATCAGTACATAGGCCTACATGCATGAATTCATGGCGAACACATCCAGGGGCCGTATGCATAAAGGTGGAATAAGCCTATTCCAGGTATAACGTAACGTTATAACACCTGGAATAAGCCAATTCCACTTTTATGCATACGGGCCCCAGTGTAGAGGCGTTGGCGCGGGCGTGGATGCACCCGCTAATATCAAGACCGGAGCTGATATTTATTTTGAGGACAAATCGCGTATTTGCANCTCTGTCCATGCAGAGCCCTCGATCCTCCACTTCCGGTTATCAGGCGAGTGAATGATGACGTAGTTGGTATGCGCAGGGTGTAATGGGTGTTTCAAGGTAGGAAGCTTAGTGCACATTACGAACATTACCGAACGCTCGACTTCGGCAGCCTCGTGGTCTGCCGAAGTTGAGCGTAAAAATTTTTGCTTACAAGTCGGAGAGTATATCTGACCTGTCAGCTTTAAGTTTGACTTGTGCCATGGTCCCCTAGTCAGTAAGCAGTCAATCGCAATCGCTTGTTTTTTAAAGTCCTTATTCATAGTCAATTGGCTTATACCTCGTCAGAGACAATTTTGTGATTGCCCCAGTAGCTTTTTCCGATTCGTCCAATCTTCCATTGATCCTCTGACGAGGTTGGATGTAGGCGTAATATGTGAATGACTAACCTAAGGCCTATATTGGGCTTGAGGCCTATTATTGGCCTGTTGACTTGAACTCGGGTACTTCAATTGGTACCATTGTTCATGAAAGGAATTCAACCACTGCCCCCGCCAGTGACCGATAACAATAAAAAGGCATTAAACCAACAAAACCATTTTTTTTCATTCATAAACCTACGCGTCATCTGCTTAAAGCTGAAGTGCATGAACAAAAACTGGAGATCCGAGCACTAAAAAAAGACCACCACGCCACGGTGGTGGTCAAGAGAAATGCAAACGACCATAAGGCACTTTCGACTTCGGCAGCCTCGTGGTCTGCCGAAGTTGAGCGTAAAAATTTTTGCATACAAGTCGGAGAGTATATCTGACCTGTCAGCTTTAAGCAACTATTCATTCCATCACTGGGTTGTGATTGGACTAGCGATTCCAACCATTTAGCGTAATAGTTGTTATGTTTTATTCACTCGCATTTCGATTGTGGGTGTGCTTATGAACCGGTGGTTTAAACTCGAGCTTACTGTATCTCCAAATGGATTTACATGTATTTCTCGTGAAATAGTCACACTTACGTTTTGGTGTTGGTTTGTACCCCTCTGAAAATGAAACGAAGTGAATAATCATAGTACATTATAATTGGAGAAATGACCGTTTCAGTTTGTCAACTGACTGATGACAACATTGCATGCATTCATTCTTAACCTAACGATAAGTAGATTTTGATAATTCATGGTTAATGTCAACTTGGACACTAGGCATCCTCAACGTTGACTTGGATAAAGTTTGCACTACTGACACGAAGTAAGTTTATTCAAAATTGACATGCCTTAAACTGGTCAAAAGACCGAGGTTCGTATTTTAGAATGTTCCTCAACGTAAAGGAGTTTCTCAAGGCTATTGCTCTCCTGTTGACAATAATAGCCTTAAAGGTGCTCTAGTTCGAAATGTAAACATTACGGTTAGTTTATTTACATGGCTGATTATAATAGTTATTTTTCCTCTGACAGGTGGCAACACCGTGTACACCAAAACATTAATGTTATCAATTTTTATATCTCTCTTGATAAATATTCTTGTAACTGAAATATATTTATGATTTTACGCTCAAAAACAAACAAAAAGATGTGAAAGGCGAGATTTAATTCGATTTTATCTGATTTGTTAGTACCAGAAGTTGACAATAGGTGGCACACAGTAGGTCCCCTAATGTTTACAATTCGAACTAGAGCACCTTTAAGGAACTCCTCGTTGAGGAGATTCTAAAATACGGACCCGAGTTTCAACTGGCTCTAGACCTTTTCAACAACGATGGTGCCCTACTAGCTCTCCCTCTCAGACAATTATTTCACCTAAAAAAGATTTCACCTAAAAATTATTTCACCTAAAATGTTGTGCGTGTCTTTTCTAGAGTTGTAAAGTTCCACTTGAAAAAGACCCCGGTTGGGGTCGAAAATTCGTGAATTCTGGAGATTGACTTCTTGCCTATTATTAAAATGTTGTGCACATGCCCGCTTGACATGCTTGACCAGTTCAGCGTGCCAGCCGCCATTGAATGGTATTAAGCTTTGGGCGTCATATGGTGCGACCAGTTAGACCGCCATCTTTGTTGGAAAGGTCTATATTACATAAAAACAGCACTGAGTGACGACATATTGCACTGGAAAAATGCAAGACTTTCATTAGGCCTGTGCGACTCACCTTTCCACCAGAAGCCTGAAAAATAAGAGGAATTTGAAGGCTTAATTTTCTCCACCGATTCAAAGTGACAACGGCGTCAATGACACAGAGAAAATTTATTTCTATCTATAAGAATTCATTTTCAATTCGAAAAGGAGTCGGTGTAACATTCTTCTGGTGTACCCAATATCTCAGTGTTCCCATACCAAACATAACTTAAAGTACAGGCAGCCTCGTTATAGGCATTTTGATGTGCTCATTACACCGATTGGTTGGTATGAGAATCTAACTCTGAGATGTAGCCTACTGCAAGTGAAATACGCTATAAATTATAAATATCAGCATTTCAGCCAAAATCGGTAGGTTGCCACTTTCTAGCGCCGCCAGTGTTTCTCCCAGAGGGGGGGAGAGGGGGGATGATCCCCTCCTCAAAAATTTCAAGGAGGGGATATCCCCCCCCCCCTCAAGTTTGCAGACTAACCTTTTTCAAACATCACTATTTTCACTTCAGTTGTGTTTTTCTTTAATTTCTTACATTTTAAATGCAATTTAGGAAGGCTAATTTTGCATTTTGGAGTGTAAAAAATGACTCTGGAGGCCATTTTTAACCAAAAAAAACGGAGAAAACATTTTGAAGAAAAAAAAATTCAAAATTTTTTTTCTCCCCCTCCTTGAAAATCCTGGCGGAAAGCCTGGCCGCCTGTGATAAAGTGACCGTACTGATTTGAGCCAGCTCGCTGTCTGCAGGGTCCCTTTAACATAGATGTTGTATAATTTGCACCATTATTGCAACTTACCTCTTGGCAAGGTGTTGATTTCTGAAAAAAAACAAACCGTATACATGTATCATCAAAATATTAAGTGAATACCAAAGTCACTTCACGGCAAATGCAAGTAAATGTACACGCACATGGTTTTGTTTACAGTAGGCTAAATTGCATCCCGCAATGCAATGCAGTTATCCCATAATTCCCTCGCTGCGAAATGGCTTATTTGCCAATACATGGAGTGCTATCACATGGTTTTGTTTACAGTAAATTGCATCCCACAATGCAATGCAGCTATCCCATAATTCTCTCACTGCAAAGTGGCTTATTTGCCAATACATGGAGTGCTATCGCATATTGCGTAATCATCGGAAGTTTATCCTCTGTGTAATGATATAAGGCTGAATCTACCCTGACCTTTTCCCTCAGCCAATCATTCTACTCGTTAATCATGTAGTGAGTAACAGGTATTCTGATTGGTTCTGATGATTTCGCACTCGAGGCTGGCGCATGGGCCAGGTGCTTTCAAACGATCAACATTTAAAAGCCTTTATGAGCATATCAAGAAAATGTTGATAAAATATTGTGTGGACCACTCTAGTTGTGAAAATGAGGATCTGCTGTGACGGAATTGAGGAGTTACTTACTGTAATATTGAGTAATGACGGTGTTTCTAAACGTCGGCAACTGAGGCATGGATACAGCGTACGGAAGCAGCGTAACGCCAGACAGATAGCCACGGAATGGATGGAATTTTCTGTTCTTTGGCCTTGTACCAATGTACACGTCTCCGATGGTGTCCAAGTTGAGTTTTCCGACGTTCTTGGTGTACGTGTTTCCATTGATCCACATGATAAGAACTCCCGTGTTGTGGTTGTAACTCATGCCGACGAAGTTCCACCTGTTGGCTGGTACGCCTCCCGTCACGCCAAATGGAGTGTAGGCACTTTTACCATTGTCGTGCACAAGATTGATCCAGAGCCTGTTTGTCCAGATCCAGAAATGAGTTCCGAATGGTTTGCCCTTTGCTCCTGGCCATTCGACGATTGGGCCATTCTGCAATTTTGTCTGTTTCAGGAACGTGAAGATGGTGATCGACTTGAAGTGCAGTTTGCCATTGCTTGGGACTCGGACGTAGACATTCGGACTGCCTGGGAAGAAGAATGCTCCTCTTCTACCACCGAAGGGACCGGCGAATTTTTTAAGCTTTTTGTTGGACGATGGGGTAACCAGGGAGTAAGCTGGTTTTCCTGCGACCAGTATTGCTGTAAAAGGTTAAAATGGATGTCACAGTTGGTCAGGAAGGTTGACAGCTGTGAGTCTGTGGAATGACGAAGAAAAACTATCATATCGTATACACGAAGTTCTCGTAAATTTACACCCCAGCATGTGCCCAGACGCACCAGTTAATTCTCTGCCAAAACTGTTAAGGCGGGGGGCTGCCTATAGCTGAGCTCATTCCCTAGTGGCAATCCACGGAACTTTCCTTTGTGACCAGTCATTCACATTCAGATTAAATCCGATCACCCTGATATAATGTTTTTAAAAACCAATCTTCAGTGTATACGTGCCGACCCTAAATCTTTTGTGTCCACTGCGGGTATTGTTCAGCTCTGTCGCTGGTGCTTTGGTCACAAATGGCCGAATAGAGTTTACTCAAAGAGCGGGAATAGTGCAAATCTACATAACAAAGAAGTAACTGGCGAGCGGTATGGAAATTTTCAAATTTCCCAAACAAGTTTTCTCTTTTTTGGACACAATGACATATATTTGAAAAATTTCTTTTGGATGTTATTGCCATATGTGCATTCTAGTGCAACACGATCGCCTTTTTTGGATAGTTGGTCGGGAATATGAAATATTTCAAAAACTTAAATCGAGCCTTTTTTGGCAATAAATAGTTTATACCAATTAAATGGAAAATACTTTCGTAAAAAACGGATCGTTAGGACCTGCAGGGATCAGGCCTGTATGTTACAGACTATGTAGGAAACTGATGTATCGCATACCAAGTCTGCAAAATTGTTTGAAAACTCTAATTTTGACAATATGTTATAAATTAATTAACTCCATCGTAATTTGTCAACATGAACAATTCTTTCGCAGAACGGAAGCATAAAGGTTGTAGCTAAAACATTTCGTTGAAATCAATTAGTTAGTCGACTTTTTCTCATGAACATGCTAGGACGCTTGTTTTCAAAGAGCGTCAATAAAGTCGGCATAGGTAGCCCCCCCCCCCCCCCCTTAACCACCGATTCAGATATCCAGTGACACGCTACCTGCCACTTTCGGACACTTGCATACTGAGGGGTGTTGACGTATTTTCCAGTTGCAGGCAAAAATTGTTCACTATTGGCCTGACAAAGGATTTTTGTAACCTTAAATTTCCGTGATCATTCGTCATGTAAGTATACTAAGTCCGAAGCCAATTTTGTGGTAGAAACTTTGTAACTCCTGTCATGAAAAACGTCATTCAGAACAGTATTCATTGGTAGGTCTCAGGTAGTATTAGCCAATGAGACAGTGAATACCAATGAGACAGTGCCTTGGTAGGTTTACAGTGAATACCAATGAGACAGTGTCTTGGTAGGTTTACAGTGAATACCAATGAGACAGTGTCTTGGTAGGTTTACAGTGAATACCAATGAGACAGTGTCTTGGTAGGTTTACAGTGAATACCAATGAGACAGTGTCTTGGTAGGTTGACAGAATGCTAGTGTAATTTAATATAATCTACTTGAAACTGGGGAAAAGGGCTCAAGAAAAAACATCTGAACGTACGTTTTGGAGTCGGCTTGTACCCAACTGAAAAGCAAAGAAAAATTAGGTGAACATTATTTGGGGTTGGAACTTTTCAACCTGAGAACATTATTCCGGTTGTGGAAATTTGCACGTATACATGTAACTTCTTAAAGGGGGACAGACAGCTGCCGGGTTAGCTTAAAGTCAAAATCAGTTCTCGCTGCAGGCATCAACACATGCTCAACGCGTATCAGACTGTTTTGTCAATTCAGTGCTTTAAAATAATTCACACCATATAAAATAGTACAACTACTTACTCTTGAACCAGAAGCCTGAAATTGTGATAAAAACGCTCGAATATATTAACATGTATTCCTCTGTTCGTCATATTCGCTAACTCTTGATATTACCACTACTTAGGAGCAGTTAGACGCGCTTTCGCCAAAAGACTGCGGCACAGTTCTGGTGGACCAACACAAAAATCCCTTGATTGGTGCTCAATCAAGCATGAATGGGTCCGCTAGGCATTGAATTGGACCGTAGTGACACCTATTGGTGGTATGGGAGAGATAGCCACAGCAGACTACAAAACTTCCGGCAATAACCTCCAACAAAAATGAACCGTATTGCGTTTTATTTAATATTTCTTCACTTACTTGCGGGAAGTTTTTGAACTTCTGCAAAATATCGAAAGATAGAAATACAATGTACTTGATTTTCTATAGGTTCAAGCACAACTTTCTAACCAAGCTTGTTATGTGCAAGGGTGAGGTCAAATAAAAAAGTTAACTAATAGTTAACCCTAAAGTTAACTTTTAGTTGCAATAACACTTGAATTTGACCTCCCCCTGAGAGTTGAGTCAACTCATAGTTAACTACGAGTTAACTAAGAGTAAACTAAAAGTTGACACTTTTTTGACTCTGAAGTAACCCTGTAGTTAACATAACCCCAGGAAATCGTACAGAGTTAAGAAAAATGTACTATAGCTCATGTACATGAGGAGATAACCGCCCGGCAGTTAACTTTTAGTCAACAGGAGGGGAGGTCAAATGTTAGAGTTAGGAATGTCAGCCATGTTTGCTGTTCCAGTGCATCAGATTTTTGCTTTTAAGGCATGCAAGAGGAGCAGAAAACTTTGTGAGGACCCCTGCTTACAGCGGTGAGCCAATAGAAAGACATATGTGACTGACTCAGGTGCAGTTTGATGACCTTGTGTACTCAGAGTTAACTACATGTAACTGTTAACTATTTGTTAACCTTTAGTTAACTAAAGAATTAACTAATAGTTAGCCTGAAGTCCGAGATAGGGGTTCAAGTTAACTATTTTTTCATGGTAACCCTGGGGTTATCTTGGTGTCAACGTTAAAGATAATGTATCACGGGTATTTTCGCGGGCCACGAAAATCATTGTTTATTTACATTTTGTTTGTTTATGTCCAGTGTTTTATTGTCTTATGAGTAATTTGTTGGTGGCATGCCCCTCTAAAAATTCTTTTGACACCAAAAGTATTCAATTTGGTGGGTTGGCATGTCCCAAAAATTCCAAATAACATGATGTAAACATCCATGTTTACAAATATCGAATGTAAACAATGAAGTCGTGATACATTATCTTTAACTATGAGATTTGACCTCACCCAATGTAAGCCGAACCACTCTATAAGAAAGTGAAGTACGTCAAGCCACTTGAACTACACCAAAATCGCGGTTAGAGGTCGCCGTGACCTGGCTTTTCCACTGGGATTGTAGTTCATCCAACATTATCATATCAAAAGCGTCAGTGTCAGGACTTCGAATCAAAGATATGAACAGTATGAACAGCCTGCTGTGTGGTGGCTTTGCCGACCATCACCAACAGAAGTTATAGCAGGTGTAACGGTACAGAGTGTCCCCCTGTAAAAAAGTGTCCACTTCTATTGTTGAATGACGGAATAAGCGGCATGACTATAGAAAGCCAATCCCCAGAGATTAGAATGTAACAATAGGATCTTTTGTTCCTGGGACAGTTTTTCCTGGGGACATTCTTTCCCTTTACACCGGCGTAACATCTGTCAGTGTTCCCTATTTTTCAGGATTTCCTTCTTTGTATTGGAATCGCAAGATGCAGAATAGCACAAAATTTACACACAAAATGATAATAAGTACGAAGTCAATCTCCAGAATTCACAAATTTTCGACCCCAACCGGGGTCTTTTTCAAGTGGAACTTTACAAGAATCTGAAACTCTAGGAAAGTTCCTAGAGTTTCAGATTGTAAAGTTCCACTTGAAAAAGACCCCGGTTGGGGTCGAAAATTTGTGAATTCTGGAGACTGACTTCGTGCTTATTATTATTATAAAAGACAGCTATAAGGAGACTAACTTTTCAATAGGGCAGTACAGTGAGGGGGAACATTCACACACAGAAACGCCTGATAGATGTTACACGGCACTGCCAGACCTCTCAGACCTAACTGCGATTTTGGTTTATATACGTGCATGTTCTCAAAACTACAGTACGCTCAACGTAACCGATTTTCCATAAGCAAATGCAACAGAAAAGACAGTTGGAATAAATTTACTCACTGAAATATTGGCGGATCACGCCGTTCCTGAACTTCGCCAGTTGCGGCAGTGGCACGGCATACCCCAGCAGGCTCAAGCCGGACAGGTATCCCTTCAGCGGGCTAAATTTCGGATTCTGCGGTCTTATTCCCACGTAGACGTCTCCGACGGTATCCAAGGGGAATTTTCCCATGTTCTTCGTAAAGGTGTTACCGTTTATCCACATGACTAGCGTCCCGGTGTTGACATCGTAGCTCATACCGATAAAGTTCCATTTCTTGGGTTTCAGACCTCCCTTCGGGTTGAAGAACGCCGATGACGACTTGCCATTGCTATGGACCAGGTTGACGTAGAGCTGCTTTCGATAGATCCAGAAGTGGGTACCAACTTTTTTCGGACCGCCCCATTCCACAATTGCACCATCGTGAATCTGGTCTTGTTTTAAGAAGCCAAAAACGGTGTAGGATTTGAAATGGAGTTTGCCATTGCTTGGGATTCTGACGAAGACGTTCGGACTTGCGGGGAAGTAGTAGCCCCACATCTTACTGTGGAAAGGTCCACCGACCTTTTTCGGGTGATTCTTGTTCACGGCACTTCCAAGGAGATTGTACCCTGGTTTCCCGTTGATAGTAACAGCTAAAAATAGAAAAATACACGGATGGAAAGGCTCAGAATACAAAGATGGAAAAGCATAGATCACAAAGTTATACAACACAGGCGTAGAATACCCAGATGATACTGTATGTACTCACCTATAAGATCCTACGCCGGACAGTACTGTAATTTTACAGCTGTACCGCCCAGGGCGGAGACACTACCGGATTTCACGTTTCTTTGATTTTCTTTGTAATATGAAAGAGTCCGCTTTTAGAGTCATGACACTTCATGAATTTTGACCGGAACGGTTGTCAATAGAGACCTTAAGATCCGTCGTGTCGCCGTCCCCGTCGCGAGGAAACAACGTCACGGCTTACCGATGTTCGGACCGCCTCGTGAAAAAGTGCTTACGACTGACGTCCGTGATACTCAGTTCGTCCGCAAAACGATAGATGGCGACCCCACCAATTGATGACGTAGAACGCAGAAATGGGAATCACGACGGGGACCGGGACCGCGGTGTGACGGATCTTAAGGTCTCTAATTTCTTCGCAAGACCCACGAGGGTCGGTCCCAGGAAATGCCCACAATCATGCAACGTGACAAAAAGGTCGCACAACCAAAACATATCCCACCCCTTTTCTCACCGCGGAAGACCTACCATTGCGTGCGGCTGTTTTAAGTCTGTCCATGGAGGCGGTATTAAAAGTGCAGTATTGTTCAGCTTGGGATCTTATAGGTGAGTATACACAGTACATGTATGAAGTTTAGAGTATACGTTTTTGTCAATTACCGGTCAATATGTCATTATACATGTCTGCGTTCTTTCATACGGTTGACTATTCTAAAATACACCTAGGGTCGTATTCATATGATAAAGCGGTTCTATCTTTAGAACCGTCTTAGGCCGGTTCCAAGTATCGTCAACCACTGTACTTGGAACCGGCCTAAGACGGTTCTAACGATAGAACTGCTTTATGAATACGACCCCGTAGGTCTACAACGAATTCAGATGATAATCGAGAGGTTAAGAAATCGCTCCACTAACGGTAACCCTAAAGATAACGTTATTTTTTACACTGCAAATGTACATCAGAAACAGCGTTAGCGTTAGTGTTATCGTTAACAGAGCGGTTTCTTAAACTCTCGCATATTACGTACGTTTTGGTGTTGGCCTGTAACCCACTGAAAAATAATCATAGCAATTAAACCTTTCCTTTTTGTTAATTAATTGGTAATTACTCGAGCAAGTCAAATGTATTTAAATGAAGAAACTTAACATCTATAAACATTATTAACATTATTACATTATATTATGACATTAATAGAAAACAATGAACAATTCTGTATGAAAAGACATTTTTGAAGTCACTACGCACGTGTATCAATCAGCGCAATATGGCGATTTTTTAAATCTTTTTAAAATTACTTACCCTTCCACCAAAAGACTGAAAATGTACAGAGAATTGTCGGTGCAGTAATTATGGCGAGTTCATTGTTAATACGATCCTGAATATGTATCAATCATATAGCCTAGACTATCGAAGAAAGCAGGAACATTTCACAAAATAAAGGATGTTTATTTTATTTTATTATTTATGTTTGTTTTACTTTATTTTATTGTTATCTTTTCTTGTGAGCCCTGTGGAACGATGCGGCACAAGTAGACGTGACTCTCACATTAGGGAGGTTTCGCACGCGCCCGGTTAGGCCATACGACGACATTTATCTATTGTTTGGGTATACCCACACAATAGATAAACGTCGTCGTAGGGCCTAACCGGGCGCTTGCGAAACCTCACTATTGAAACAGAAAGAACATTTTATGAATTCGATAACGAAAAAGACACGAGAACCTGACTTACTTTTGGGTAGTTTTCTGATATCTGAAATAAGAAGAGATATGGATTACATAATGTTGTTCGAATGATATTGTTTTTGTAAGTTAACCCACACTGTATTCAATCGCGAAAGTGCTTACGTATATGACCAATAGGACGACCACGGTGTTTTCATAATGAAAACGGACGAAATGTACGAAAAAGTTGAAAATCAAACTTACGGAATATTTGGGCTATGACTACGTTCCTGAAGGGCACGAACTGTTTAACATCGACTGCGTACGGCATGAGGGTAGCACCGGCGATGTGTCCAAGGAACGCTCCGGCCTTGCCGCGTGGGCGAAGACCGACGTATACATCTCCAATCGTATCAAGGTTGAATTTCCCAACGTTCTTAACGAATGTGTTGCCGTTGATCCACATGAAAAGTTGTCCAGTTACGTGGTTGTAGCTCATTCCTACGAAGTTCCATTTTTTCTCTGGGACGCTTCCCTTTAGGTTGAAAAACACCGGCGTGCTCTTTCCATTGTTATGGACAAGGTTGACGTAGAGTTTCTTTTTCCAGATCCAGAAGTGAGGTCCGACCGTTTTACCTTTCGGATTTTCCCACTCAACAATCGCGCCGTCGCGTAGCACAGCCTGCTTTATGAAGGCAAATACCGTTATGGATTTGAAACGCAACTTCCCGTTGTTAGGAGCTCGGATAAATTTATTCGGGCGCCCTGGGAAGTAGTACGACTGAATTGTGCTGTGGAAAGGTCCTTGAGATTTTCCTGGTAGGTTCTTTTTCGATGGTAGGTATCCGAAAAGGTTGTAGAATGGATGACCGAAGAGCTTTCCTGGAAAGACATTTTAATTTCACACTATATTAAAAAAGAAGCACAAAAACGACCCACAAAATGATAGTAAACATAAGTCGTCTCCGAATCTTGCAAATTTTCGACCCCAACCGCGGGGTCTTCCTCAGGCACTTTCTAGTTGAGATCCCAGAAGTGAAGGATTTCAACTAGAAAGTGCCTGAGGAAGACCTCGGTTGGGGTCGAAAATTTGCAAAATTCGGAGACGACTTATGTTTAATATTAATTTCACACTGTTAGCATATAGAGGACAACATTTGTGATTGCATTGCACTTGCTTTTAACCACACATGCTAGTAGTCTCGCGCATACTCCGCAGAATTTTCTAAATCCACAAAAGAAAACATGCTTCGGCCGTATGAAAGAAAACGAGGTCTTACCAGCAGGTTTGAGATCTGTTTAAGAAGAAATTGAGAAGAACATACTGCATAACTATTTACGAGATATGAAAGTTCATAACGAAGATATGTCAACTTGAAGATACATGTATGTCAACTTCATTATTCGTTGCTTATGGGTATTATAAATTCTTAAATCGCTGCTTATTCAAACACTGCTGCAATAGCATTAACCACATACACAAAATGATTCGAATGAACCAAAAGTCAATAAAGGTCTTCATCTAGGCATGTAAAAACTACGACTGAAAGGAGGCTAGGAAACTCAACGACTTGGTAGATGGGAAAATGATACAATCATGTACTTACAAACTGGCTTGGGGGGTTTGGGCTTGGCTGGAAAGTTAGAGATGAGGTAAAGTGCTTTTCAGAATGTCCAGTCATTTTTGCACTCATTTTACCTTGCAATGGAACCTAACCACAAACCACAAATGGGCCAATTACGTGTGCATGATTGCATGATTATCTTGAGAATCAGAGTAGGGCCTACAGACCTGAACAAGGCCCTATTAGAAGTCAGTCAACCGTGAATTGACATGCACACGTAATTGGCCCATTTGTGGTTTGGTTAGGTTCCATTAAAAGGTAAAATGAGTGCAAATATGACTGGACATTCTGAAAAGCACTTTACATGTAATTCAGAGGTTTAGATACATGTATACCAAGAAAACGAGAGCCACTTCAAGTTGTTGTCATTTTGAGATGTCGGTTGGGAAAGCGACGATTTTATTAGCTCAATGGCATCCTCGTTATAACAAGATAATTGTCAAGAGAGGTAATACATGTAGCTCTCTCGTTTCGCACACTGTAGAAAATGAGTGCAGCAATTACGTCTCTGAACCATACCCCCTCTGATATTCCTTTGAGGTATCTGTACTGACATTTACCGACGAAGGCATCGCCCGATGTTATCGACCATAATGAAATTTCATTTCTTTTATTCAACTAAATTAAAGATGTGTCGTTTTAATAAATACTTACGTGGTCCCTTCCAAAATCCTTTATTTAAAAAAGAAAAAAATGTATTATTTGTCAATAACCTCATCTAGTTTATTCATTTAGACTAAAAGTAGGCCAAGCCATTAAAAAAGATTCTTTGCAAGGGTAGCGGTCGAACGTGTTTGTACCGAAAGATAAGGCCTACTATTGTTGTATTAATACTAATACATGTAATTTCAATTTGTTTGAAACTTACCTTTTGGAGCTTTTCCGCCTGAAATATAACAAGACAAAAGAAACTGATATCAGCCTAGTAATAGCTACACCTAGTATAGGGTCCCTTAATCCTGGCCAGTAGCTAAAACAGCCGCTGTTAGATAAATGCGCTCATTTTTTCCCTCATCTTTTGTGATTTGGCATGAATCATCAGTAACATATTTTAGTAACATCCAAAACTGCTCACACGGATGTTATTTTTCCCGATTTTGATTTTGATATGAATGAAAATGAGGAGTGAAAAATGAAACATGGCTGTTAACAGTATCCTTTATCAATGCACACAGGCTGTTTATCAATACATGCATGTAATGTGCAACGCATAGTCCTAGACTGGTCCCCTGTCCTCGAAACGCTACGCAAATACAAATACCGTATCTTATACCAGAGCGTTTCGCGAGCAGGGGATCAGTCTAGGCATATTGTTTTCTTTATACTGTAGCATTTGGGATACGTTCTTACGTCATTCGGAATGAATTAAAGGATTCTGTCATAGTCTTACCTATTCGTTTGATGTAATAACGGTTGAAGGCCAAGATCTTGTTCCTTGGGATAGCATATGGCAGAAGTGAGATACCCGACATCCAGCCTTTGAACACTCCAGTTTTGGGGTTATACGGTCGGATACCGACATAGACTGGTCCGTACGTATCTGGAGTGAACCGTGGTGCTTTTCTGTAATACGTTCTACCATTGACCCACATGTTAAAGTCGCCGGTTTTTTGGTTGTAGCTGACGCCAATAAATGACCACTTGTTCCGTGGGAACATTCCCTTGAACCGTGGGAAGTATACCATGTAGTAGCGACCGTTATTGTTCATGAGGTTGATGTACAGAGTATGACGGTTCATCCACACGTGAACGCCGGCGATCTGAAATTACATCAGAATGGAGAAGTATGATTTGGCGTTATCGAAGTACACGTAGTTGGACCAATTGGTTTTTTAGAACTAACAACATGTAGCACTATTGACCTTTCCAACAAAGATGGCGGCCTAACAGTAGTTACCATACAGGGTGGTCCAAAAAACCGAACAAGCATACTTCCACCACCCTCAGTCACAAACCACTGGTATGAATGGTTAGAGAATCTTTCTAGAAGAAAAATAAGACCAAGATACTTCGATTCGGTCCAGTAGTTTTACCTCCAGAGCCATTTTTGTGAAGCAAAGTCAGTTGTCCTAGTAACTAACTGACCGGTGAACCGCGAATTCAGCATGATTGATTATGAGGATTAGTTGTTATGCAACAATGCTCAAGTTTGATTTTCATGTTCTACATGTACTCGAATTTCATTTTTTGGTTGACCTATCCACATGATAATGCTTTTGTCAATTACAAGGCGACGCTGTTGTGTATGCTCTTGACTGTTCTGTATGGAACAATTCACGAAGGGGCCTCGACCTTGCTTTACAAAATACATGTAGGGTCTGCAGCTTGAACCACTGGACCGAATCGGGATATCTTGGTGCCTTCTTTCGTCTAGAAAAATTCTCCATCCAATGCTTGTCCGTTTTTTTTGGACCACCCTGTATAATGTCAGAAGCTTAATAAATGTGACCAACACCTGATCGGTCGTGATTACCAAACAATATCACTGCTTACCTTGTTTTTGTGACCTCTCCATTCCACAATCGGCCCATCTCGTGGTGTACTTTGCTTGATCCAACCAAATATGGTGAAGGACTTGAAGTTCAGCTTTCCTCTATTCGGAATTGCAAAGAAGGAGTTAGGCTTTCCTGGGAAGTAGTAGCCAGGTTGCTTGGAGCCGAATGGTCCCTTGCCTCGTTTGATACCCTTAGATCCTTTTGGCCTTGGCTGCTTGAAGAGGAGATACCAGGGGTGGCCATAGATCTTTCCTGAAATGTAAGGTGTGGCATATGGTCACACTGGTGTTAGAGAATCTAATCCCCCCCCCCCAGGACAGGATGTCCCCCAAAATGTAGGCACTACATTTACGTATTAAATGGCATCAACACTCAGTGAACACATTGACTTGAGTCTAGAGAGACCAAGACCCTTAAACCTGTGACAAACAATATAGGGGGACATCAGGGCAAGTCCACGGTAAAATTCGGGATATTTTTTACTTGTTCAGTGCAGTCTCTGCAACTCATGGCACCAAAGGACCATTAAGTACCCTGCATCATGTCAGGCTTGTGTCCTTCGATGCCCCTGGTATGAATTAAGTTCATTGTGATTCATAATTAGTGCACTGTTTGCTAATTACTTACGTCACGGACGAGACCTGTGCGATGTCACGTCCGTGATGCAACGAATTAGCAAACAGTGCACTAATTAGGAATCACAATGAACTTAATTCATACCAGGGGTATAGAAGGACAAGAGCCTGACATGGTGCAGAGTATTACATCTTTCTGTGGTTCCAAAATTTGCAGAAACAACACTGAATAAGTGAAAAAATGTCACGTCCGAGACAGTGGAAATGCCAATCAGGAAGACGGGGGCATTAGATTCTATCATACCGGCCAACCAGCTGTTTTCCTAGTGGGTTACTACTGTAAGACCATTTATGGTCTACAGATATAAGGAATGTACTTACCGAATGGTCGAAGTGGCCAGACTCGGTTCAATGGCAATTTGGCTGTGTTTATTTTGAATTTTGGTCCAACACTCTTCAACCATCGAACAAAAATGTGGATGCGTCTGACTGTGGAAGAAAAAACGACCGTTATGTAACGAATCTATACGTCTGGGGTAGCTATCATGAATGTATGACTTTGGCCTGGTTGAAAAAATCATGTTCAAAAGTTCTCAAAAATCCAATTAATTACAGAGAGGTGTAGAAAGGGGATCAACAGTTTCCGTGGTTTAGATGACATTAAAGCGAATGGCTCGCGGGGTTTGTTTACATTTTTGGTGGTACCTTCCATAGAGAGTGAATCTAGCCTCCAGGCAAAGCCGTGCCCCAGGCTTATGCAACACCTGTGCAAATATGCGAATGTAAACACTGGGGACGAGGTTCCATTAAAAATTTGTTAAAATGGGTTAATGACGTTTTCAAATTCAGTAGGTCAAGATGTACATTTTGTACTATTCCCATTGATTTTGAAGCGGTAGATTTTGCAGAATGCGCCTCCGAAGTTTGGCTGTCTAATGCATTTCCCATTAAACTAAAATCCTTCTTTTGCCTTTTTCTCAAAATGCTGCTTGATATCGATGACCAACTGTCATGGCGCCACAACAAACCCCGCGAGCCATTCGCTTTAACTCGTGTCCTCAGGTACTGTAGGTGTTACCACTAGCTATGTACAGTGTTATCAGTTGGGGAGGGATACTGAGGCATACCTCAGTCACACTTTAAAAGAATGGCGAATCTTGTTAAGGAGGGAAATTAACTTACTTTTACAATGTTTACCAACTTTCCTTGTTCCAGGGAAGCAGTGCTTTCTCTTGAACCATCTCAAATGAATAATACCACCAGGTCTGATTTGTTTCAACAAGAGGTGGAAGGTCTTCTTCGGGAAGCCGCTAAAGTTCAATTTGTTGTGCTCTGAAAAAATTTCAACGGGAAACAATTAGGTAGCTATTGATATGAAACCTACAAATTAACTCATTCACCTGCTAGGAAATTCCAAAATCTTTCTAATTATTGCAGTCATATTGGTATTCGTTTGAAAGTCCGCTTTTCGAGACATGACTATTCATGACGATTTACTGGAACAGTTGTGAATTTCTTGCGCAAGACCCATGCGGGTTTGTCTCAGGAAATGCCCACAACCACGCAACGTGACGTAATGGTCGCACAACCAAAACATATCCCTCCCCCTTTTATCGCTGCGAAAGGCCTGCCGTTAGGCGGTTATTGGAACTGCGGTACCGTCCGGCTTAGGATCTTATAGGTGAGTACATACAGTAATTCATACTTACTGATAAATCGGTAGAAACGTTGGAATGCCCTCAATGGAAGCACACCGCGGTCGAGTCGGATGTTGGCCATGTATCCATTGAAATTTTCATTATTACCATCCATCTTGACACCAATTTGGAACTTCGGGTATGGACTGTGGAACAGGTCGTGATTACGGTACTTCGTTTTTCTCGTTCCAACAATCTTTCCGTTCAGGTATATCCTTGCGATACCGTTGAGATGGTCCCAAGAGAACCCAGCATGGTTCCATTTGTTAGGCATGACCTTTCCACCTCGGACCTCCGGTACCATGTCCACCACTGGGACTCCGCGAGTATCCTTCCTTAGGTAGAGACCAAGGCTACCACCTTTCCATATCCTGAAGAGGTACTGCCATCTACGTGTTGCCCACTGTCCAAGCAGGTTATAGTTCGTGTTGACGTTTCTCGGTTTGAAGTATAAGGATATCGTGAAACTGCTTTTGTATTTGTTGAACCTCGGCGCAAGAGCGTAAGCTCCCCGCTTGCCGGGGAAGTCGAGGACGTAAATCCTCGGACGCTTACTCGGAATTCGTTTGTACGTCACTCCTCCGCGTCGGCTGGTGAGAAAGGGAGGAAGTATATTAAAGACCAAGTTGGATCCAAAAATTGACTCCACGAATTATCATGCAAGTGTATAGAACACATAAATACAGGCCCCTACATTGCTTTTTGTTTCATCATATTTTTCCGTACAGTAAGAAATTAGCCAGGGTCGAAAGTGTTAATTTATGCGTGATGTCATTGCAGCAGAAATGATATCAAATCTGAGCCATCCAATGTGGAGATGAAGTTCATTTTGGTCTAGGCCTAAAATGGATATTTAATGAATAACTACCAGATCGGCGTTCGTCAGCCAACCGGATACTACATACACAGTATAACAAACAAAGTGCAACTACATGTAGGGGAGACCGGGGCTGGTTGTAACACTTTTTCTTTTGAGGTCGATTACTTCCTAATTACAGGAGGTATTTATAACCTGCTTGGTCTTTTGAATATTTGATATCAATGGTCACTTGTGCACTAAAAAAAGTTTAGCCATCTCTATCCATGTCTCTGAAAAATGGATCCATAGTCGAGTGGTACCACCTGCCCCGTCAAAAAATTTCGGGGTTGGTTGTAACACATCTCATAAAGTGAGCATGGCAAATTTCCCTTTACTTCTTCATGTGTTTTTCAAAACGACACGGGTATTTGTCTCCTAAA
Organism: Notospermus geniculatus; assembly: GCA_002633025.1. Classification (NCBI taxonomy): domain Eukaryota; kingdom Metazoa; phylum Nemertea; class Pilidiophora; order Heteronemertea; family Lineidae; genus Notospermus; species Notospermus geniculatus. The sequence continues at coordinate 80,883 of NMRB01001525.1, read as the reverse complement.
TAAACTTCTAAACACAGCAAATCCGTTCTTCTTACAAAAAATAATCGATTGAACAGTCTATAGGATGGGGGGTGAGGATTGATGAAAACCTTAATTTTGCCTATCTCCAAGTGGTGAGGTAAGCAATTTGGTTTTTTGCCATTTTATCAAAACCTGAAAAAGTGAGATAGGCAAATATCTTAGCAGGGTGACGATGTTACCATGTTTGTTACAACCAACCCCACCTATAGTTCAGGTCAAATGTGGGCTGCAATACCAAAGCATGTGGAAGTGGGCCTTATCACTCTGGACCAGTTGTACAGGCTTTACATCATTATTCAAATAGTATCCAAACAAACTTCGAAAACTGCACAGGCAGTGAAGCAGAAGAGATTTTCTGATCAGGTCATTTTTTACTTTCATGTACTAAAAACGGTTTTTGTCGATTTTTTGGAAAGTCAATTCGGACATTCAGATGCCCTTTGGTACAAAGGTGGCCGGTATCAATGTCAATATATGTGAGGAAACTCAGCCCTTCCCAGTGGATATTCAAGGAAATATTAGCTCTGTTACAACCTACCCCTGTTACAACCAGCCCCGGTCTCCCCTACATGTGCATGTATGTGCAATTTCTAACTCGTGGAGGCCGCCGTAACCTTTGACCTTTCGGCAACCTCGTTTATAGGTTTACAGAGCGATCGTCGTCGATGTAGGCCGGTACTCTAATGAAATATAATATTCTTACTATATCGTGAATCTTCTGGGTTTCTTTCCTGGCCTGAAGACATAGGTATGGTAATATCTTGGCATGTTGGGGAATTTTGCCAGATTGATGTGATACCGTCTGCGGACGCGGCGAATCCATCGGAAGAGCGTGTGAATGTTGATGACCTTACAACCCTTTCCGACTTTCTTTGTACCCCACATACACTTCTTGAGCTTGGGGAACCATTTGAGTTGGATTACTCCACCTGGTCTCATATTTGTCCGGAATATCTTCCAGAAACGGAAATAAGCTACAAGAAAATGTGAAAACTTTGTGGAGAGGTCGAATTTATCAGTACAAAGGGAAAGGTAAGGGCAGTTGTAGCCACTGTACAAAGCAAAATGTTTCGTACCATTTTTTTCAGATTTACGGGGGTATGTATTGGCGCGCATAAAAGCCTTCACAAAGCACACTTGAAAACAACTGATAAAAAGTTGGATCGCAACCCTACGCTACTGTACGCCATGGAACGCCATGGAAGGGCATGGCGTAAGTGTTGCGTAGACTTGCGTAAAAACTGGGTACTTTATGCGCCCAGTGCTCTACGTTGGAAGTACGCGAAAAAAAAAGAAACATGTTTAATTTTTTGCGTCCATCTCGCGCCACCTCTTTGCGTACCTCGGCGTATTGCCACGTACATTTACGTAGGCCTGCATAGGCACAGCGTTGGGTAGCGTAAGCTCGGCGTAGTCAGTACGCTGTACTACACAACTCTACGCACGCCCGGTTTGAAAGGAATGAAACGCCAGTGTAGCACACCGTAGCACAGCGTAGAGTTGCGTACATGTAGCTCGGCGTAGTCTGTACGCCACAGTACGCAACTCTAAGCAGAGCCCGGTGTGAGAGGGGCTTTAGTGGGCAGCAAATTCCAGGTGAGCGAAATAACAGATTCAGGATGCAGGTGTAATGGTACAGAGTGTCCCCCTGAAAAAAGTGTCCACTTCTATTGTTGAATGACGGAATAAGCCGCATGACTATAGAAAACCAATCTCCAGAGATTAGAATGTAACAATAGGATCTTTTGTTCCTGGGACAGTTTTTCCTGGGGACATTCTTTCCCTTTACACCTGTGTTTAGTTCTCTATTCAGACATCGGCATCTGGCACGACCAGTTCGTTTTAATAGAGTCACGAGGGAGGTTTAGAAATCAAACGAAAAAGGTAAACGTTCACGCCAATGTTACGTTTGTACCGAAAATTCAATATAAAATCTGTTGAATGTGTAAAGTCTGGCAACATCTATCTTCGGCCTAATGGAATGCGGAAGTCATGTAATGTGACAGAGCTTTGCGGTTTATAATCATGCCTGTCGATCACTTGTGGTCGCTCCCCGATTGTTCGCGTTGTCCACCGGTCATTCAATAGCCGCGTGTGATTAAAGGTCCGTGGAAAATCCAACGATCAATTTCCTAGCTTCCGCATTCCACTAGGTCAAAGATAGATGTTGCCAGACTTTAGTATGAAAAATAACGTTGTCGTAAAGTTTACCGCTACATTTATCGTTTGGATTCTAAACCTTCCTACTATCAAGCAGCGCCAACAACGACGACCTACCTCTTGGTGCTTTCTTGTTATAGAAGTGGTAGTTCCTGTGATTCCTTCTGACCAACCTGCCCAGACAGGCCCTCGCATAATGCTTAATCCAGCAATAGCTGTTACTGCCATTATCGACGAAGATAAAGGACCGACAAGCTGGTCTCCTGTTACATTGACGGGCACAGTATTTTAGGTTTACCCTCTTAAAACTTCTGATATCATGGCCCGGACAATCACCGACCCTGTGTCGGTATTTTCTCAGGCGGAATTCTGAAAACGACAGATTGTGAACGAATGAGAGAAGACACAGTTTACCGGCTTGTTGTACTTGATGACACGACGACTCGACAGCGCGATGACTCGAAGACACCCAAAATTATCCTATTAAATTCAGCTGGTTATGCCCCGCTTTCACTAACACTACGAATGTTCTGAATCGTCCCGAATCTGAAATTGTTGAAATTCGTGGCTAATCGGGTTTAAAAATATGCCAATAATTCGGCATATTGCTTTAAAAACTACAAGAAACGTTTGAGAGTTATCTACGAACCGGACAACTTTCAGATTTGGGGTGATTCAGGATATTCATAGCGTAATGCCTGGCTTTCACTGACGCTACGAATGTCCCGAATCGCCCCGAATCTGAAAGTTGTCGGGTTCGCAGATAATTCTCAAACGATTCTTGCAGTTCCTAAGTGATTCTTAGTTGATTCCTGAACATTCGTACTGTTCGCGTGAGTTTTTGTTTGTCAAAAACTTTCGTGGGAGCGTTCACGAATTCCACGACACAAATTCAACTACGAAATACAAATTCAAAGAATCATGTAAGAATT
>NMRB01001525.1:37582-57747 GCA_002633025.1 Notospermus geniculatus | reverse complement strand
ATACTGTAAAATCGGACTTGTAACATCACTTTGGTAGACCAGCCCACTTCATTACTATGATGGTCACATGGCTCTACATTAATAGTCTGCAATACAAGCTGCGTTCTGATTGGTTAACAAACACAGTAGCCCAAAAATGGCCATTAAACTGACGCGAGGCGTAATGTAACATTGACATGCCTAGGTCTATTCTGAATTGATTGAGTACAGTTGATCAGCTCTCAATGAAGTCTTTTTGCATAACACCCATTAAAGAACATGGTCCTTATTGGTGTTAGCTTTCATGAAAAGTGATCGACCCGGGGTGATCGATTAGGCAATCAAGATCATGCCCTTCTATCCAATGCCTAGTCAATGCAACTGTGCATAATCGTAAACATTGATTGGATAAAAGAGGCATATTCAACAGAATAACCACTCCCAGCTCGCTGAAGTGGGCTGGACGTTCTAATACCAGAAGTGATGTTACAAGTCCGATTTTACAGTATGTTGTACATAGATGTACAAAGGTATAGAGTCGATACACATTAAATACAAACATCGGTAGAGTAAATAAAGTAAAAAAAGTTACCCTGTTTCATTTTCGACAAGATAAATATTGTTTTCTGCGAACAATAACATTTTGAAAAGAAGTTCGTGTCACTTGAAATACCAAAAGATGGCGGCCCCACCGACGATGACGTCACGATTTTCAAGATGGCGATTTAGCGTGAATAGCAGTGTTAATATTTCGTCCAAGTATAAAAAAATCCAGCGCTGCGTGGAGTATGGTTTTGATCGACAAATATTAATAGAGCCTTACCTTTCCTTAGGTTTCTTCTCAGCTGTACCCAGTACCTAAATCCGCCTCTCTTGTAGTAGAAGTGGAATCGTTTGTCGTGAGTTTTAGTCAAGCGTCTACAATGTGCGTTCTTCAACCAACATTTACTGTTTGTGCCGAGGTCCAGGAACAGGAACGTGAGACAGTTACGGCGAATTCGGCACTGATGAGCGCAGAAATGCACATTTGTTCTGGTATACCATTTGATGTCATGTCCGACACAGTCGCCATATCGGTGGGTGAAACCCCGTATTCTGTATTCTATAATGAAACAATAAAGTATTTCAGTTTTGAGGGTTTGGGGAATGTATCCCGTGCAAATATATCAGCTCATAAAATGTGCAAAAAATCTGCATTGCAGGCTGGCTGTCCACACAACTGACCTAGGTTATGGTGTCTAAAATGTAATTTACAATAGAAATTGACGCAGACAAAGTGGATAACGGAATAAGAAATAAAAGTGGGAAATTTTGGCATTTTCCCCGAAATTTTCAATTTCTCAAATAGGGAGAAATTTTTTCCCCTTTTCAGAAATACCGCCCGAAAAATCAGACAAAATGTCATGTCCTTTTAAGAAAATTTCTCAAAATGGGAAAAAATTTCTCCCAATTTGAGAAATTGAAAAATTCACGCAAAATTCCAAAATTTCCCACTTCTTATTTTCCACTTTTATTTCTTACTCCCTTGGATATGATTTTGCGTTTCCGTGGATGTCAACGAACCCTAACCCTACCCCTACCCCCACCTCACCCCACTCCCGACCGGAGGGCCACAACAACTCCTTTTGTAGGCCTACTTGTACACTGTATTTGTATTCTTCCATTTCAAGACTAGTGNAGAATACCGGGGGGGGGGGGGTAGGTGTATTACAGTGGATGCCTACTTAGAGTAAACTTACAACGTTACAATCCATGAAATGGAAACGAAAAACTTACTAGGACTAAGCGTTTTTGGTGTCTTTGCGTATTGCGCAATCTTCCACACCTGCTTAACGCCACAGCTCCTTCGTGTCGCCCGGATTCTTCGGAAAGGCTTTCGGTGGTAATAACATCTACGGGTCTGCCCATTGTAATCCACGGCACGACACCAGCGGACACGTGCACACCAATTGCGGCACCTCGCAGAGGTAAATCCACCTCTGATTGGAACGCCACCAAGGGCGTGGTACCCTTTGAAAAGTCGCATGGTTCGTGTTCCGGGGGCGAAGTAGTAGAAGTGGGGTCTTGGGAGCTTGCTGAGGTTAATTCTGAACCGACGGCCGTGTCGCAACACTGTATGTCCATGAAACGAAAATGCAGGTACGTAATGCAAAACAACAACTAGGGACCTTTTTCACAAAACATACTTAGAGTTGCGCATTCCTAGCGTCCTCTTTAAGTGTAAAGTCGGATGACACCTCTACCGTTGTTGATATCAGACTATAAACCCAAACTTTAACTTATATTAACTTTTTTAACTTTTTAACATACAAATCATAGTTCAATGGTTGATGCATAATAGCTCCTGGAATGTCACGAATTCTTAACTGCTAAGAGGCTTTGTGAATAAGGCCCCAGACCAACAAAACTAGGGGCCGTATTCTGTGGAAGCTTCCTTAACTGTAAGGTCTACGTTTAGCTATTGTTTGCAGGGCAGAAAACAAAAGCTTAAAGTGGACCTTAGAGTTAAGGTGGCTTCTAGAATACGGGCCTAAGTTTTCGTTATCTTGAAAATAAAAAAATGGCTACAAGACATATGCAAGAATAGGTGATTTGCTACATGTACTTACACCAACGCCAGAAGATATTGAGCTTGACGACTGAAATTATTGTGAAAAAGAAATTAAGGTCAGTGAGCTTTTGGGGCGAACACGTGTGACTTTTGGCAAAGCTCCAATTACGAAATTAGCCATAATATACACACCGATTGTCCATGTACATGTACATGTACATGGTCTACGCTGTTTATGGGAGTGAAATCTGCATTCAGATCCAGAAATCGAAATATTATTTGAGAAATTGGGCCGTAAATAAGTATCCCATAGAAATCACGTACAGTGCACATGACACTTAAAACTTCAATGTCTGTACAGTTAATTGAAATTTTAACACCTTAAAGTTGACCTATTACCATTACCCCACCGCATAAAGTGACAAAAAATATCTGCTGTGCCACAGCGCAGCAGGTACATGTAGATTAAGTGCAAACGCCCCGGTCATTCTTCAAACGACACCTTCTCCAGACTCCATATAGGCCTACTAAAAATACATCCTAGGTGTCACTGTTATTCAACCCTAAGGAGCTGAGGAAGAAGGATCTCCGATTCATGCCAGTAGGCGAGAAGTACTCTGGTCAGTATAATACGCCGTCGCGCACAAGGTGTTTCTGCACTCTATGCTGTGGGGTAATGGAAATAGGTCAGCTTTAATTTCGTCCTCTACCATACCTGTGCATTGGATTCCACGCCTGTGAGTTCTGACTGTCCTTGTACCCCGTGGGCAACCACGAAGCCTTATCTTGCCGAGCCTGAACCACTTCAGTAAGATACGGCCACCTGAAATGATAAAGAAAATGTATATTGTGCATGTGGTTGCACAACGGCAACCCCAGACTGTACTGACCTTTATCAGGCCTACAGACATTTCCAACAAAGATGGCGGTCTAACAGTTTTCACCATATGACGTCAGAACTTAATACCATTCAATGGCCACTGGCACGCAAAGCTGGTCAAGCGGGCATGGGCACAAAAGAGAGGTAAAACAATAGGAGTTGTCAGTCAGTTGACCAAAAGGTGTCACTACGGCCCAGCGGACCAATTCATGGTTATTTGAGCACCAATCAGGAGAATTTTATATTGTATTGGTCTAGAACTTTGCTGCCGTCTTTTGGCGATAAGCGTGGCTGACTGCTCCTGTTTTCTGAGAGGATGCGTTTGGTTATGTGTTATATCATGCTTGGATAATGAATGGCCACGACGTCATGTGGGAGAACCTGTAGGCCACCATCTTTGCTGGAAAGGTCTGTTGGCTCTAATAATTCAGGGCCATCTCAGAATTGTTTTGATGCCAAAAAAGACGATAAGTGACTTTGTCTGGGGGGGTTTCGATTTGGGGAAACCCACTTCATCTGTTTTGAAAAAAAATGGTGTCACTCTTTTTTACAGGAGAGTGACTTTCATATGCAGTCTTCAGAAAGGAACAAGGTTCTGGCTGCTTGGGCCTTTACTATGGACTGTATGAGTCAGAGCTATAAACTTCCCACTTGGGATGAAGCCACTGTCAGGTGCCCACTTCATCTTCTCAAGGGGGGAGGGGGAGGGGAAAAGATGAACTCACTTCGTCTTTTTTGGCATCAATGTAATTTTGAGACGGCCCTTTACATGCATGATGGATGAAGCGAAAACTTACCTCGCCTTAGATTCCTCCTCAAAAACTTCATATATCTGAATCCTCCACGGTGTAGTTTGAAATTCTTGATCGCTCTTGCGTAAATCACAAATCTGTGCCTCGGGACCACACCGCGACTGATCCTGAGCCCGGCCATATAACCCTTGAAATTTTCGTTGTTAGAGTCCTGCTTGTACCCAAGGGCGGTCAAGCCTGGATTCGGGAACAGTCCAACATTTCTTGGCCACCTTGATTTATTCACAGCGACCTGTTTGCCATTGACGAAAAGTCGGAGGTATCTTGTGTATGCGTTCCAGGTGAATGCAATGTGGTACCACCGGTTTGGTTTGAGGGAGCCTCCTGCTAAGGCCGCCATGTTGACGCCAGGGCGGGGACCGCGGCGCAACCACAAGCCAAGTCTTCCGTTAACGATATGGAGTTTGTAGAGCCACCGTGGTGTTACCCAACTTCCGATGATGGTCTGTCTTCCGTTGACTCTCAGTGGATTCAAATAGAAGCTAATACTGAAGCTACCACGGAAAGGTATCCTTCGGAAGGTCGCGTAGGCACCTCTGTTTCCAGGGAAGTACAGGTGGTTCTTGATAAACTTCACACCTCCTCTTGGTGTGATTCGCCATCTTCCGCGGCCAGGACGTTTGAAGCGGAAATAATGGTATAGTGTCGGGAATGTTGGGAAGTGGCTTATGTTGATGTGGAAGCGACGGGCATGGTGCCTGATCCAACGCCTCACAAGCCTGATGTTGATAACTGAAAGTGAAGCTTTATAAATTACACTGGCTGACAGAAATATTAGGACACTTTCCAAATTCTAAGTCATTTTTGTCTTATGCCTTCCTTTTGTCTCTAACCACTGGTTATTTTTATTTATTAATCAGAACATTTTTACCTTGGCAAGTGGGTTATATAATCACATGAGATTACCCATGACAAAGGCTATTGACATGGGTTGCTGATATATGAATAACAAAGACAATCATGATGTGTCTATTCTTGTCATCTCCAATAGCTTTAACCTTTGAATTTGAGAGGTTTGAATGGCACCCATCATAATTATCTTTGTTATTCATATATCAGTAACCCCTTGTCAATAACCTTTGGTATAGACAATCTCCCCTCTTGGTGTTCGCGTTGGCGTTTTTCCCTCATATAATATTCATCGTATCCATGACGTAGGCCCAGGCCTACGTGACCAAGGTGACGTTGTGACGTTGCGTCTTTTTGCCCACCAGCTTCTTCAGCAAAGCAATGAAATTTGCCCACCACCCTTGCGTCATTTGCCCACCACCCTTGCGACGTCAGCAATGGCGGACACTGTCGGAGTTACGTCATGGATACGATGAATAGAGTTTTCGCAAAGCCCCCGAAACGTCAACGCGAACGCCAAAATCCCATTGTTCGATGCCACGAAGAGAGCACCGAACAATAGGGTAGACGTTCGCGTCGGCGCTATGATCATCGTGAGGACGAAGTGAACGCCGCATTCGACCTTTAGCAAAATGTACTCACTCCTGCATGCAGAACCAATTCGTTTAGATCCGGGGAAGCAACGCCTTAGTCCCCTGAACCACTTGATCCTGATCAGGCCACCTCTCTTTAGATTTCGTCGAAGTAGCTTATAGAACCTGTAAAGTAGGACATCTTTTCTTAAAAATCTTCCAAAATTAGGAGAGTTTGGCCATAGACTACCGGTCATTTTGGTGGCGCCACTGTATTCAGCCTCTGGCTTTTAGTGGAGCCACACTGAGAAGCATGCCGCCAGCTTCCGTCGATTTTCGTCTGTCGCATAGCTAACAGTCAGGTTTGGCAAATCTGACGAAACACGAAGTACAAAGTACGAAATTGGACTTCATTTCCTTGACGTAATACATGGACTTCATTTCCTTGACGTAATACATGTATATTTCAGCAGATGGTTCGAACCACAAGTATCGCCTGCTGCAAGAGCGCCTTTTAGCCTATGACGTTAGACCGATAGACTTGCGGTGTAAATTAAACTTTGAAATTTATCTTTTGTTTCCACCTCATATCTACGAAGTGGAAATTTAAAAATTCAAGATGCACCATAACTCTCTCGGTCTTACATAATATGTTAACTGTCAGCAGGGGCATTTGTGGTACCAACCATCTCCAGAAATATTTTGGGTCCTGGAAAGGAAGTTGAATTTCCTATTTTGTAATTCGTGCTTCATCAGATTTGCGAAACCTCGCTAACATCCCTAATCGCCACACTCCTCGGGTCAGAGAATCAACTTCTTATCATCTCTAGTTTTGTACAAAATACGTTTTGGGCAAAAATAGTGTTTTGGGCAAAAAATAATGAGAGCAAGCAAACCTGAATCTGTATCCACGAATCCAATTGAATCGCTTATGTGTGATGCCGTATTTGTGTCCGTAACGCCGAAGCCAGTTTCGGTAAACAACGAAGTTGATGATTTTGCATCGACGGCCGACTCTGAAATGTAAAATAAGAATGCCCCTACGGTATCTACGCGATTTAAAATTCGTGATTTCCCTTTTGTGCCACGGCAGGAATTCCCCAGTAACTGATAAGTTACGATGGTGCAAAATGTACCTGAAATGTTGACGTTTGGGTTCAATATCAACAACGCAACGGTAGAGGCGTCGTCCAACTTTGCAGGTTAACCCCGGCCTATTATGATACCATCAAAGAACACACAGCTGCTCATTCAGCGCCCATGCTTCACCTTATACACGTGTGTTTGTGTGGGGGGGGGGGAGGGGCGTGGAAATCAAGGTAGGCATAATCGCCAGCCAGAGGCGCGAAGCACGAGACCACTGCGGCTTCACTGAGTTCAGTGGACATGCATATACTTGATTCAAAAACTTCTACTGAGCACAACCCAGGACCACAATAAAAAAAGTTCGCTGATGCTCAATCTTACCGGTTTACAAAAACTATCATCAATGCCCAGGGACCTGATTCACAAAGCCCTCTTTACGTACGTACGTATGATCTTAGCACCGTCCATATCTATTGTCAGCAAGTCGACGAACAATAGATACGGGCAGTGCTAAGATCATACGTACGCTAACATGGCTAAGGGGGCTCTGTGAATCAGGTCCCAGACCTCACATTCTAGCAGTACTTACGTGCGACAACCCAATGGGCACCTCCTCAGTCCATGGAACCATTTCAGACGCAACCAACCACCATTTCTGAAGTTTAGTTTTAATAGCCTGCCGTACTTGAATCTACCGACAACTGAAACATCAATGTAACCATGAGTATTTAAGGTCCTGCTATGGATTGCACCTTTTATAATGGAAAAACTCAGAAAAACTGTACAAGAGCTGGATGTTCTTGTTTATATACGGCGGCATTCCTATGCCAGTTTTATAGTTCGACAGTGTTCCAGTTTTTCAGTGTTCCCTCCTTTTATGGGGAACACTGTGAAACAAGATTGACAGATTTGTATTTGTATTGACAGATGTTTCTGTCTTCCACTATTGAAAATGCCTCGTCTTTCTAGCTGTCAATTGTATGGAAACATTGAAATGTGGTAACAAAAGAAAATATTAGGCCTACATCGGTCCCTAGCCGGTCTCTAGCTAATACCCGATGTAATTAACGTTGGATCAATCATCCAGTCATGTACGTACATGTACATGTACATGTATACATGTACTTGTACATGTAGGCCTATTCACAGTTGTGACTTCACAAAAAACTTACAGTGTATATGGAACACACGGCCACCGGATCTCAGTACTGAAAACGAGACACGGTACATACGTGTAAATTACGTAATTAACTGTGCAGGCGCAAAACCGGCGGTCTGATTTATGCTAATATGAAAACGCTCATATTTGATTACAAAAATTTCCTGATTGCATACCAATGCGCGCATTTTACAATTTTGCAAGTCATGTCAAATGTACTTACGCCACCTCCTGAATATGTTAAAGTGGACGACTGAAAAATAAATGATTAGGTAACGTAGGGGCATCAGTTTAAATCCCGTAAGAAATAAAAGTGGAAAATAAGAAGTGGGAGATTTTGGCATTTTGCAATTGGGGTTAAATTTTTTTCCCATTTTGAGAAATATCGCCGAAAAATCACACAAAATGTCATTAAAGAAAATTTCACAAAATGGGAAAAAATTCTATCCCAATTTGAGAAATTGAAAAATTCGTGCAAAAGAGCAATACCGGTATATCCCACTTCTCATTTTCCTGTTTTATTTCTCACTCCCTTTTATGTTTTTATACAATACAAGAACGACTTGATTCTGAACATTCGAACTCTAGTGCGCGGGGACCCGTGGAAGGTGGCCTGATTTCCTGGTTCTTTTGACGAACAGCAGATGGCAGTAGGGTGCAGCTCAAGAAGGTGCATAGTTCCACCATCACTTTAGAGATGGCGACACCATCGAACATTAATGAAGGAAAAATGTAATCTTGGAAAAAATATACATCACGTACTCTTGCAGTTCCTTGCACCTCTTCTGTTGGGGAAGTTCACGCTGCCGGGGAGGCATCCACGGCGCCATCGGAAAACAGTTTTGGGATAAACTGAGTCTGTAGGAAAAAAAGTAATCGGTCAATATTTTCTGGTGTGTGGAACTCTACCCCTCAGCCCAGAAATGACAGCCGCCGGTATTTCCTACTGCCCCTTTCTGGCGACTTGGCGAACAATCACATGTACCGTACAATCCTATTATCCGGTAGCCTGATTTCTAAACGATTTTGTGTTAGTGCTGATAGGGATACGGTTCCATCTGTCTGTGGTGGGTCTGCTCCAACTGTGATTCTTTCAGCGAACAACAGCAGTCGGGTGCACCACTATCGGGCCTATAGTTCCGCGATTATTCTAAAGATGGTGACACCATTTGCCGATCACTGACAGGAAAGTTTTGCTGTTTATTGTCGTATTTTACATAGAAAGATAAATACATGTAAATGAATGATAGCGAGGATAGAAGACACATGTATATACGCTATGTATGTTGTTGTACTTACGTAGCCTGTACACATAACGTCTGCCGTGTAGATAGAATGTTATTCTTCTCTTTCTAACTACACCGTGTGCTAAAAGAGGAATATAAGAATATCGTAAGTTGAATGAAGGCTATGGGTCGTATTTTAGAACGTTCCTTAACGTTACGGTCGACCTTAAGGCCATTATAAAACCATCGAGAACAATAGACTTAAGGTGGGCCTTAATGTTAAGAAACGTTCTAAAATACGGCCCTATAATTCGTTAACATGCTACGATCTACACGCAGAGTGACATTTTCCCCTGTACACTTGGGGCCGATTTCACAAAGGGCGTTTAAGACTTAGAATGCATGGTGGAAGTGTGTGCATTTAGTGAAGTTACACGCGTCTAAGTATTAAACGCGCTTTGTGAAATCGGCCCTTGCTGTTGGAATGTTGGTAATACGTTGACAGCGTCCACAGACCAATAGGCTGGTTTTTTATGCCAACGTCGTTCGATAAAAATGTAGACATGAAAGGGACAATCCTATTTTTGGTCAGGTCAGCTAAATCAGGTAAGTATAAAGCCAGGCTTACGCCGTGGTATTCAGTACGAAAAGATGGCATCATTTTCTTATTTATTTCTTTATTTTAAAACAGACCATAATGCATATTCAGTATGGGCTAGACGTACTTTTTTTCGTGTAAAAGTGATATATCCTGACATTTCTTGACCTCAGGACGCGGCAAGGACTTTTCTTCAGCCAGCAATAACTGTTGTGACCTTTGTTGACCCATATCAAAGACCTGCATCTCCTGTTGCGGTTGCATTTTAGAATACAGAATCTCCTGGTGGCATGTTGGTAATGCGCTATGTCGTTGTCTGCGCAATCGCCGTAGCGATGTGTATAGCCACTGACCTTATTGACTGGAAGAATTTATCAAAAACCGATCCTGTTAGAGCGAATGAAGTTAAGGTTATCTTTAAAGGTGTAATGACTGAGAATGCCCCCCATGTCAGTGTCCACTTTATTGTTTGTCGGACACTCACAAACAGAGAGACATGTTTATCAGTGCCTCCACTTTGTCACGTTGCGGCTTTATCCGTCGATTTTTGATTGTGAGGCATTTGCAAACAGAGTGGGGCGGTGGCAGTGAAAAAAAGGGAGGTTTAGAAATCAAACGATAGACGTAAACTTTACGACAACATTATTTTTCATACTACACATTCACCAGATTTTATATTGCATTTTGGGTACGAAAATAACGTTGTCGTTAACTTTTACGTTTATCTAAACCTTCCAAATAGGTAGTTTAAGAAATCGAACGATAAACGTTAACTCTGCGACAACGTATACTGTGAATTAATCAGATTACATGTTGCATTTTCAGTACAAAAATAACGTCGTCGTAAAGTTAAAGTTTATCGTTTGATTTCTTAAACTCCCTAATATTACACCGGTACTGATTAAAAAGTGCGCACTTGACGATGTTGAAGATGAATATAATAGGGAGGTTTCGCAAATCTGACGAAACATGAAGTACGAAATACGAAATTGGACTTCATTTCCATGACGTAATGTATTTCATGAGATGGTTGGTACCACAAATGTCTCTGCCGCCAGTGCGTCTTTTAGCATATCATGTAAGACCAAGAGAGTTATGCCATAAGGAAATTTAAAAATTCGAGATGCACCATAACTTATGGTGCATCTTGAATTTTTAAATTTCCTTTTCGCATCTACAAAGCGAATACACACACAGTAACTCTATCGGTCTAACGTCATACGCTAAAAGACGCTCTTGCAGCAGGCAAAATTTGTGGTACCAACCATCTCCTGAAATGAATTACGTGATGGAAATGAAGTCCAATTTCATATTCGTTCTTCATGTTTCGTCAGATTTGCGAAACCTTGTTATTAGCGTCTTGGTCTTTATAACGATGACAGAAATCTTCCCTGGAATCTAAGATTGGATTTTTTGTTGAACGACGGATTCGGGTGACTGGTTCAAATAATCATGTCAGCTTCTTTTTATATTCGGGTGTCCAGAGCCAAGATCGAATGAAGCAGCATTTCAAAAAATCATTTTCTACCTACCTGAGCAATGTTCTGGAAATGCAAAAACACGAAAAATTCAAAGTTGCGTTTTACCGAATGTTAAAAAACACCAACAGCAAAAATGCACCAAAGCACCTTCATCAAGCCCATTTTAATAAGCTTGATGAAGGTGCTTTGGTGTTTTAAAAAACTTTTTAAAAAGTTGTAAGCTTATATGTACAGGAATAGGTTTAGTTGTTTATCAAACATTTCTTTGTTCAAAAAGTGTTACATCTTTATACAACATCCTTGTTTTTAGAGGGACGTTTTAAATCACAGTTTTTAAGGCGAGACACCCTTTTAGGCACTCCAATTAACGTTGACTTACTATTATATTGAGCGTATCCCTTCTTTCCAACATTTTTCATTTGTCGTTTGGTACAGGCATAATTCTTGATCCAGCAATTGCCCCTAAAGTATTGGTAAGACTTGCAGGCAGACCAGTGAGTGCACATGGCTTGGCAGTTAGCTCGACTTGTTCTAAAGGAGTAGATATCATGGCCCCAGCAATCAGCATTTCGATAGGAGTACGTACAAACTGAAATGAGAGTAGTTTTATGTTAGTAACGCAAGACAGGTTATCTACATGTATACCATGTATACCAATTAGAAAATCTAAGTGAAAATATAGTGTGTAGAAGCAGTGTCAGTATAGAAAATAAAATAAACATTGACTGGAATTCTAGTAGTGTATTTCTTAAACATGTTTTCTGTCTTTACGACATTTTCAAAAGTGCCCATGTATACCATAATTTTATGTCAGTTACGCATGTAAGTCGACAGTATCTACATGTAAAGACTTTTCCAACAAATATAAGCCTTAGTTCCACCTATCCAAAATTGGTGGGTTTTTTGAGTCCCGGGTCTTCCCCGGGCTTGAAAAGCCCGCCACGCGCTTACACCTATTTTTAGCACATGTATATGTCATGTAGTTACTCAACTAACGACTGCGAGCTCGGCGAGTCTAATAACCCCGGGGTTTTCAAACACGGGTCTATTAGGCACGGCAAAAGATAGGTGTATGCACAAGAAACCCGGGGTTCACCTGGGGTTTTGGTGGGTTTGGGGTAGGTGGAAATATAGCTATTGTGGCCTACTAGTTCTCCCAATGACGCTGTGGCTTTTCATTTTCCAAGCAATTCGTAGGAACATTGAGCATTACTGTTCTACATGTACCTGGACGCTGGACGATATGCCGGACTCGTGCCCAGTGATCGACGACGCGGTTCGGTCGAAGAACTCCGTATGGATACGGGAAGGTGAAACAACCGCGAGTTCTTCGGTTCCAGTCGATTGCCTGACATCTCTTCATGTGCGAGCAAGCTCTCTTACAAGCTGGCAAGGTACGAGCACCTCGGTAGTATCTTCCGCCCATTACTTGATGGTTGTAAAACTTCTTCCACCTAGGCCTACGTCCTGTTGATAATAGAAAATTGGAAGTAAACTGTTGGCCTTCAGTGATAAAAGGTACGAAAGCACAGAAGGCTCATTCAATCTTTGATCTTCAAGCTTGAACCCAAACTTGGATCTTCAAGCTTTAACCCCCAACTTGAATCTTCAAGCTTAAAATCGGACTTTTCAATCTTCAAGCTTGAAATCGGACTTCAATCGCCAAGCTTGAAATCGGACTTTAATCTTCAAGCTCGAACTCGGACTTCAATCTTCAAGCTTGAAAATTGAGGTCTGGAGATTTAAGCGAATTGATAGCGGATTTTATTTACATTCGGCTGGTGTTTGTAAACACAATATTTCAGCCAATCAGAATGCACGAACATTTCTTTGTTGACATTGTGGAGAAGGATGTTTACATTTTTTCCCGAAAATTCGTCCCCTTTCAAATTCTATTTCTAAATCAAATTTTTTTCGATATCAATTCGCTTTAAGCTTGAAACTGATTTCAATTAATAGGTCTTAGAAATTGCATACCGGTATTCGCGTTGGTAAATTTGAAACAAACAACATTTTACATGTACTTACCTCCGACATGCTCTGAAAAACAATTGGGGAAATGCAGTTTGAACGAAAAGGCATGTTTGAATATAAAAAAATATTAAGATTTTCTGAAACTATTAAGTATGGTCTGTGCATTACTGTAGGAGGTATGTACCAGGAAGTATTTCAACTTCTCTCAAACACATAGAAAATGAGTGCGACACCTTGTTGAAGACCAACTATTTATTGGTCCGAAGACCCGATACAAGCTTTCGACACTAAAGGCCCGTTTCCACTATAGCGGATTCCGCGACGGTTTCCGGCGAGCGGTGCGGTTTTCACAGGGCTTTGGATAATCCTTCGATGGTGTAACAATACAATGGTCTATTGATTATCCCAATGCCTGTGAAAAACGCTCCGCTCGCCGCAAGACGCGGCGGAATCCGCTATAGTGGAAACGGGCCTTTACTGTGTCTTCATCAGGTATCAGTAAGTAAGTGTCGAAAGCTTGTATCGGGTCTTCGGACCAATAAATAGTTGATCTTCAAAAAGGTGTCGCACTCATTTTCTATGTATTTCAACAATTAGATCAACACGGCAACATACTACCTATCTCTCAAACAGGTTTGTCTGAGAAGCGCTGTTGAAAGTTTAGTCCCGTCATATCTAAAGTTCCAGGATTGACTATTCTGAGTTCAAGATGACCCTTTTTTACAAGGCAGTTTTTAAGGATTAGACTACAACGTACTTATAAAGTAAGCTAAAGCTATGTTTCTTCGTGATACAACTTGTCTACCTCGGCATACAAAGTTCTTCAGCCAACAATTTCTACCGAATAGTTGGAAGGCCTTGCAATCACGGCGTTTCGAACAGGCTGCCCGACAGGCTGCGAAGGATCCTATGAAATGGCGTAAGTCATGTCCAGGGCAGTTCCCACGTACGTAAGTGTAGCGATACACTGAAATATTGAATCATAAAAAATGCAAATTAGGGAGGTTTAGAAATCAAACGATAAACGTAAACTTTACGACAACGTTATTTTTCATACTTCACATTCACCAGATTTTGTATTGCATTTCCCGTACAAAAATAAACGCTGTCGTTAACGTTTACGTTTATCGTTTGATTTCTAAACCTCCCTACAACGTGCGGTATGGTACTGTAACACGTGTCAAACTTTGTGCGCACGCACACTGCCAAGATTCGTGGCTCTGCCAATTCAAATAACCCTGTGCCAAATAAGGCTGTGCCATTTAAATCGATTTGAAAGTCTTATTAAGCATGATTTGAACCGTTCGGGTAGACACTGTTCACGATCAACCTCACCCCAGGGGTAGCGCTGTGATATGCGGTGTACAGTGATCGCATCTGTAAACCTAACGAGGTTGCCGAAAGGTCAAAGGTTATGTCAGCCGCCATGAGATAGAAAACATAATGCATACAGTGGCACCTTAAATGAGAACAATTACCCACCTCTGCGCTTGAAGCGAATTCCTGTGAAAGAGAAAACGGTGAAATACATGTCTTTTATTGTTCAATGTGGCCAGGAATAACATCACACCAACGTGTGTGAGGTAAAATAAAGCAGGAACCTGCTTTAGTAATCTTTAAGGTTCATTCCTGTGTAACAATAGGCTTGGTCCTGTCCTTTATCAGTCAATGAGCCTAAAGAACATGGTGATCTTATCCTTATTACTACTTTTTATATCTTATCCTTATTACTATCTTCAACAGAAGGCAGGCCTTCTGTTGAAGCGTATTACTGAAAACAAATTTACGAGAGAGTAAAATTACAGTAAAACATAAAGATGAAATATTTACGAGAGAGTAACATTACAGTAAAGAACATGAGACTAAAGAAGCCTAAAGAACATGGTGATCTTATCCTAAAGAACATGGTGATCTTATGCTTATCCATAAGCATCGCATTGTCATGGATGCTTATGGTCAATGCTTTAGAAGAACGTGAGCGGTTTTTCCACGGTACAATATTATTGCACAATATGGGGCCCAAAATGGGTGTCATGTTTTTCTGGCATAATGGATGGGAGAAAGATTGGCAAAAATATTGCCCATTTTGACCCTCATATTGTGCAATAATATTGCACGTGGATAGGCCGCTTTACTTTTGTTGAGGTGTTTAGAATTGACCAACTATAGGTGAGCAAAAACAATAAGGAGGAATAAAAATAACAATAAACATAAACGCTAACGACAACGTTATGTTAACAGAAAATGTAATATAATCTGCTTAATGTGTCGTTGTCGTAAACTTTACGTTTATCATTTGATTTTCTAAACCTCTCCCCTAATGACAGCAAGAATCCTTCACGATAAAATTTTCAACGAATACTTACTGAACATACGATGGAGAATTCTTCTTCTGAATCTGAGGTATTGGAACGATGAGATGGGGTAGGGCAAGATGGTCAATCCAGAAAGATATCCGCGGAATGGGTTAAACCTCCTGTTCTTTGGCCTAATACCAACGTATGGGTCTCCAACAGTGTCCAGCGTAAATCGGCCTACATATTTCTTGAAGGTTCTTCCATTGATAAACAGGAGCAAGATTCCCGTCTTATGATTGTAGCTCATGCCGACAAAATTCCACCTGTTATTAGGTAAGCCTCTTGGCAAGTTGAAGAACACGCCATAGCCTCTTCCATTGTTATGCATAAGATTGACGAAGAGTTTCCTCTGCCAGATCCAGAAGTGAGTGCCAAATGGTCTTCCCCTGAAACCGGGCCATTCAACGATGGGGCCATCTCGTAGGCGTCGCTGCTTCAGGAACGTAAAGATGGTCATTGATCGGAGATGAAGTTTTCCATGACTTGGAATCTTGACGAAGACGTTCGGTTTTCCAGGGAAGTAGTAGGCACCAATCTTTGATCCGTGAGGCCCTCGTCCTATTCTCCTTGGACCATGTCTGGTGAGAACTCCACGCCAGAGGAGCCGGTAGGCAGGCCTTCTGTTGAAGCGTATTACTGAAAACAAATTTACGAGAGAGTAACATTACAGTAAAACATAAAAAGACGAAAAATTTACGAGCGAGTACATTACAGTAAAACACAAAAAAGATGAAGAACATAAAATTTGACGTTAAAACCAGGCATCAAAAATCGGTATCATTAATTACTCACGTCTGAATCGGATATTTCCTGTAAGGAATAAGTAAGAAACAAGCTGTTATGGACCTCTCCAACAATAATGGTGGCCATGTAGTCCTCCCAGATGACGTCGTTGCCATTCATTGTCCAAGCATGATATAACACTACCAAACTCATTCTCTCAGACAATTGGTTTACCTAAACTTTTGTGCTTCACCAGCTTTATGGCGTGCCAGCGGCCATTAAATGGTATGAAGCTTCTGACGTCATATGGTGAGAATTATAGGCCGCCACCTTTGTTGGAAATGTCTATAGTGGAAGTTTAATTAACATGGTTTGGATGTGGACATCCAGAGGTTAAAACCAATAAGGTGGCAAATGATCATAAAATCTGAAACATTCTTATGTCTATTATGTCATAGTCTATATTTATTTAATGTGTTGAATATTCAACATCACATATTATTTTTCACAAAACATCAAAAATGTACATGTATGATAGTCCTAATGGTATTTACATGTAGTTCATTTTAGAAGAGCAACGTACGGAAAAATGTTCAGTTTCGAAGGGGCTTCTTTAAATGATACCATACTTAACTTACCACGACAATGTTCTGAAAGAGCAAAGTTTGGAAACGTATCTTAGTCATGTTAGTGTTTGATTGTACAAGTGCACGTGGCACTGTGCCATATAAGACACAACGGGCCATTCGGCGGCTCGTTGTCAACATGATTTTTGACACGTCTCCCTTCTATGCTGAGCAACATCTCTGTCTATCTGAACTCTCTCCCGATCTCAATGCTTTAGAAGAATGCTGCCCATATCAGGTTGTAGCAGATTTCAGCCCGTATCAGGACCAGTGTTTTCGTCTTAATGTTGAACAATCAGATTAAGATATCATTTAAATAAATGAGGGTAATGTTGAACAATCAGATTAAGATATCATTTACATAACTGAGGAGAAGTAATTAAAGTCTTACTTGTAAACTGAGCGAAGCCACGTTTTCTAACTTGAGTCAACTGTTTCTTCGAACAAACGTGATTCTTAAGCCAACAGTCATTGCCTCTTTGCTGGAATGACTTGCAGTCACGGCGACGATTGCAGAGTACGCGGCAGGTAGCGCGATTATGCTTTCCGTGGTAGATATCATGACCGGCGCAATCAGCGTTCTCGAAGGTGTATCTGCATGCTGAAAAAATATAAGGCGGTATTTTGTTTATAGTTTTTGTACAGTGGTCTTGTATGATGCCACGATTTTTTGGCATAAGCAGTGCCATCTGGTGATGCTTCAGTGTCTAAACAAAACGTAGTAACTTAGGTGCGTATAATACAAAGGTAGTTGGGAAAATTGGTTTGATTGAAGCCTAACTATTATTTCAGTTGTGTTATTTCGATGAAGTTTTCTGTATAAAAATTGATTTGTGAAAGTGATGCCAGTGTGACAGAGAAAAGTATCCAAAGATAAAACTGTCCTCGGAACAAAAGATCATTGTAACCTAATCCCTGGCGATTGGTTTCTATAGCATGCCCCAGAATCCGTCATTCAACAATAGAAGCGGACACTTTTACAGGGGGACACTTGTTACTGTTACACCGGCCACGACAGGAAGGGAAATACACTAAAATCGAGATAAATCAATCAAAGAAAACATATAATGAAATAAAAACAAGGTCATTACTCACCGGATCCAGCGTGAATTCCTAGTGAAGAGAAGCGGATAGGAGTGAGAATGTGAATTTACACGACTTGAACTCGGCAGTCCACCGTTCATAATCTATTTGATGGCAAAGGGTCATACGTTTTCTCTTTGGAAGAGAGATTTACAAATGATAGTGGCAAACCCGCATGTTACTACAATGAGCAGTCGCTTACGATCTGTTAATCTTGCTTTTGCGGAGCCACGGTGGTGCAGTGGTTCGGGCCTCCGACTAGCGGTCAGAGGATCCCGGGTTCGAATCCCGCTGCTGGCGTGAGACTTTGGGCAGGTCTCTTTGCCTTACTGGCCTCTCTCCACCCAGGTGTATAAATGGGTACCGGTCGGAAATGCTCAGATTGTAGCGCTGAATGGGCAGCTCATCTGAGTTCTACTGAAAGGTTTCAGGATAGACTGGGGTTAAAGTGTGAAGTCGGATGACACCTCTGCCGTTGTTGATATCAGACTATAAACCCAAACTTTTTAAAAACTTTTTGCTATTGGGGTGGGAAAAATCTGATGCTCACGCCAGCCGGTGATAGACTGACGCGTAGCCTAAGCAAAGCTTCGGGGAAGCGTTCAAGCAATCAGTGAGGTGGTAACACGGACCGAAACACTACCGTACAATCTGATTGGCGGAACGCCTGCCCGCCGCGTGGCGTATGCGCCAGTCTCTCACCGACATTAGAAAGACCTGCAAGGAGCGAGGCTATGACAGCATGAATTCCTCACGATAAGAATATCAACCATTACTTACTGAATATTCGACGGAGAATTCTTCGTCTGATTACAAGATATCGATGAGATGAGATGGCGTAGGGCAAAATGGTCAATCCAGATAGATATCCACGGAGTGGGTTAAACCTCCTGTTCTTTGGCCTAACACCAACGTATGGGTCTCCGATAGTGTCCAGCGTAAATCTGCCGACCTTCCTTCTGTAGGTTCTTCCATTGATAAACAGGAGCAAGATTCCCGTCTTATGATTGTAGCTCATGCCGACAAAATTCCACCTGTTATTAGGTAAGCCTCTTGGCAAGTTGAAGAACACGCCATAGCCTCTTCCGTTGTTATGCATAAGGTTGACGAAGAGTTTTTTCTGCCAGATCCAGAAGTGAGTACCAAATGGTCTTCCCCTGAAACCGGGCCATTCAACGATGGGGCCATTTTGTAGGCGTGGTTGCTTCAGGAAGGTAAAGATGGTCATTGATCGGAAGTGAAGTTTCCCATGACTTGGAATTCTGACGAAAACATTCGGGTTTCCAGGGAAATAGTAGGCTCCAAGTCGTGATCCATGAGGCCCTCGTCCTATTTTCTTTGGACCATGTCTTGTGATTGCTCCATCCCAAAGCAGCCTGTAGGCTCGTCTTCCATTGAAGCGTATGACTGGAAATATTTAGATGAACACATCAAATAAAAGGATGGAATTTTGGACTTGAACGTCCGCCATTTTGTTTTCAGTGAGATGTGGACATTTCGTGAGCTGGAGACATTCAAAAATGTACACCGCTCACGTGACGAGTCTCGACCAATCAAATTCACAGATTCTCTCTTGAGGTACTGCATCACACGATGTACTGTGATATTAATCAGTGCATCTATTCATAATAGGAAGGTTTAAAAATCAAACGATAAACGTAAACCTACGAAACATAATTTTTCATAGTACACATTAACCGGATTTTACATTGCGTTTTTGGTACAAAGATAACGTTGCCGTTAAAACGTTCACGTTTATCGTTTGATTTCTAAACCTCTGTAATGTCTAATCAAACGAACTTATACATGTAGAAAAATGGAATGGTGAAAATTTGTTATATAAAAGCGTCAAAAACCGAACATTTGTCATCATTTCTCACCTCTGAATCTGATGAGGCCTGTAAGGAAACGATAAGAAATAATAAGTAATAACAAGTTGCGTGAAATGGTTTGTATGTGGACATGCAAAAGTTCAAAATCAATTTGGTAGGACATGATCATGTATTCTTAAACCTGTGAAGATTCTTATTTCATG
Organism: Notospermus geniculatus; assembly: GCA_002633025.1. Taxonomy (NCBI): domain Eukaryota; kingdom Metazoa; phylum Nemertea; class Pilidiophora; order Heteronemertea; family Lineidae; genus Notospermus; species Notospermus geniculatus. The sequence continues at coordinate 37,756 of NMRB01001525.1, read as the reverse complement.
CTAAAGTCGATCACTGTTTATGTATGTTCAATGTTCTCTAACGCTTTCTCATGAAGCGTAAAATGTCGAATGTATTATTCTCTTAATTACGCAGGTTTCGAAATCAAACGATAAACGTAAACTTTACGACAACGTTATTTTTCATACTACACATTAACCAAATTTTATATTACA
>NMRB01001525.1:18972-29641 GCA_002633025.1 Notospermus geniculatus | reverse complement strand
TTTTTCAAGCTTCGGTTATTACAAAATGCTAGTCTTTCATGATAAATTCCCACCGTCAATTCACTTTTTCAATTAACTGTTAATTACTGGCACCAAGACAAATCAGTCATCACCACACCATGGAGCATTCACCACGTCACTGGGAACCTAATCAACATAATAGAGTACAAGCTCGCTCAATACAAAACATACAGCGAGAGGTTCCCAGTGACGTGGTGAATTCTCCATGGTGTGGTGATGACTGATTTGTCTGTGTGCCAGTAATTAACACTTAATTGAAAAAGTGAATTGACGGTGGGAATTTATCATGAAAGACTAGCATTTTGTAATGACCGAAGCTTGAAAACATTTTCCTAGTCCCTTTAATACTAAGTAGGCCTATCATGCTGAACTTGATCACTGTTAATGTAAGTTGAATATTTCATAAAAATTTTTTTCGTGAAGGATAAAAATGTCTCATGTAATTCTAGTGATCTGTTGACCAATGAAGGGATGAATGTTTTGGTTATTTAACGTGATGTTTTGAAGGTAATACTTAGAAATTCGCATACTCAACTCACCCCGGCAACGTTCTGAAATGCAACGTTTGGAAAAATCTAAGTGCCTGACTGAACAGGTAGACGTGGCGTTAGATGAATAGAACAATTGACAATTGGGGGAACTTATTATTGTGAGGTTCCGCAAAGCTGATGAAACACGAAGTATGAAATACGAAATTTAACTTTATTTCCACGACCTAATGTATTTCTGGAGATGGTTGCTACCACAAGTGTCCCTGCCGCCACTGCGTGTCTTTTAGCGTATGACGTTAGACCGATAAAGTTACGGTGTATTGTAAACTTCGAAATTTACTTTTTGTTTCCACTTCGTAGCTACGAAGTGGAAATTTAAAAGTTCAAGATACACCATAACTTTCTCGGTCTTGCATGATATGCTAAAAGACGCACTAGCAGCAGGGACATTTGTGGTACCAACCATCTCTAGATATACATTAGGTCCTGGAAATAATGTTAAATTTCGTATTTCGTCCTTCGCGTTTCGTCAGATTTACGAAACCTCACTTCATCACAAAAATACGTAACTAAATTGAGAAGAAATTGAAGTCTTACTTGTAAACTGAGCAAAGCCACGTTTTCTAACTTGAGTCAACTGTTTCTTCGAACAAACGTGATTCTTAAGCCAACAGTCATTGCCTCTTTGCTGGAATGACTTGCAGTCAGCGCGGCGACTGCAGAGTATACGGCAGGTAGCGCGATTATGCTTTCCGTGGTAGATATCATGACCAGCGCAATCAGCGTTCTCGAAGGTGTAGCTACACGCTGAAATAATACTATCAAACATGAGTGTCCTGTTATTGCTTCTGTTGTGTTGAGTCGTGCTTGGTAACTTTTACGATTTATTGCCCAAAGTGATGGGAAAAAATGACGCCTATAATCCAAAGCTTTTACCGAGGAAATACACAAATCTTTGGGAAACAACATTTAAAATGAGGTGTAGCTATGATTATTCCAGCAGTGTCCCCTTCGATGACAGACTTTTTGTACAAAATGAAACCAGGGAGTGTATGCTGGCCACGAGATAAAAAATGACTAAAACTGAATGAAATTCTAACAATGAAATAAGGAAGGCATGTAAGTAAATAAAACTAATTAAGATCACTACTTACCAGGCCCAATGTGAATTCCTAAGTAGGAAAAGGGGTTATTGTGAGAGCGTAAATTTTGATTCTCATGAAGCCTTCGCAACTTTGTGTGCATGCAAATGCAAAGTTGCGAAGGCTTCGTGAATATGGCTCATGTTCGTTATTCACTTCTCCAAAAAGTGGGCCAAAATATCGCCGTTCATGTAACATGTAACAAAGACTTCGTTGTATCACATAAATATGTAAAATAGAATGCGTCGTAAAAAATGTTCACGTCCAATAGTTTAAACAATTACAGAGTTTAAGCGATCGCACGCTAGATAACGTTTACGTTAATGCAATTTCTTGCATGTATTTCATGTTCAAAAAAATATTGTTATAATCGTAAATGTTATCGTTAGCGTGTGATCTCTTTAACTCCCCATTATTCCATTAACGATAACACTAACGCTTAACGCTATTTCTGACGCGTATAACGTGAAAAATAACGTTAGTTTAACCGTGAATTATGTGGGTTAGGGTTAGCGATGTGTTATCGATAACAGAAATAGCGTTAGCATTAATTTCATCGTTGACGGAGCGGTTTGTTAAACTCTCACATACTGGTTTACATGTAGCCTAGTCACTTTTATTTATTAGAGAAATGTAAAGATGAACGTTAGAGACAGCATCTTTACATTTACATTTAACATAGCTGCATATGTAATTCAACTTACCATGGCAACGTTCTGAAAAACGAAGTTCGGAAACGCATCTTAGAGATCGACTCTACACATGCACGTGGCATTGTCCCAGATAAGACAAAATTCACCAGAAGGTGAACCGTTTTTGCCAGATGAATAAATCCTCGACCTTTTCAAAAGTGTTTCAACAACTCTACGTCTCCCAATGTCTGGAAGAACTTTCTTTATGTACCTACATTGCATCTCAATGTTTTAAACAATTCCAAACCTATGTCTCCTCAGTATATATATAAGTCAAAATATTAAGCAGGTCTACCGCAATATTTCAATTTTTAAGAATTCTGCCAACATCGAAGTCACGTTTTTCATTTTATAGAAGAATACAATTTTAATTACAGACTAACAAAATTCAGGAATACAATACAATTCCACAATCGTAAATTGCCTAACTGAGGCGTAGTAATTGAAGTCTTACTTGTAAACTGAGCGAAGCCAGGTTTTCTAACTTGAGTCAACTGTTTCTTTGAACAAACGTGATTCTTAAGCCAACAGTCATTGCCTCTTTGCTGGAATGACTTGCAGTCCCGCCGACGATTGCAGAGTGTACGGCAGGTAGCGCGATTATGCTTTCCGTGGTAGATATCATGACCGGCGCAATCAGCGTTCTCAAAGGTGTATTTACACCCTGAAGAAATGAAACGAGAGGAAAATATGTATCAGGGAGTTTTCGCAAAGCCCCCGAAACGCCAACGTGAACGCCAAACGCATTCATTGTTCAATGCCAGGAAGAGAGCACCGAACAAAAGGATAGACGCTCGCGTTGGTGTTTCGTGGGCTTGCGAAAACTCACTTCATGTGTTTTTTCGTACAAGCTGGGATTTTGTACGATTACCCGAAGCATTGGTCAATAAGGAGGCTATACCTATCGACCTTTCCAACAAAGATGGAGGCTTAGCAGTTCTCCCAGCTGACGTCGTACCAATTCACTGTCTAAGCATGACATAACACTACCAAACACATTCTTTCAGACATAAATATTCGTGCCCTCGTAACCAGCTTAGCGTGCCAGCAGCCACTGAATGGTATGAAGCTTCTGACGTCATATGGTGAGAGCTGCGAGACTGCCATCTTTGGTGAAAAGGTCTCTAACCCAAAGTATTCTTACAACAAGGAAATGCAGTAGTCTGTAGCACAAACTTCAATGTTTTTATAAAACTATTTGTAACATGCACCACAAGAGCTCACCAGGAGAGCAAAAAAATTAAATTCCATTGTAATACTCACCACGCCCAATATGAATTCCTGTGGAAGAGAAGTGGTTAGAGTGAGAAGGTACATTCACATGAATTGAACTTACATGTAGCAGTCAAAGATTAATAACCTATTTGATGGTAAAAGGGTCATATACTTTCATTAGAAACATGAACTACTCATGGCAAATAAGCATATTTATGGTTGGCAAATTGTCATTATCGCCGTGGCATCTGTCAGAAAGACCTCCCGAAGCCCTCCAGACAGTGACTGACAGACAAAATAGGAGCAGTCAGCCGCGCATATTGCCAAAAGATGGCAGCAAAGTTCTAGCGGACCAATACACAGGAAAATCCACGTGAGTGGTGCTTGGTCAAGAATGAATGGGTCCGCTATATGTATTGAATTGGGCCGTAGTGACACCTAGTGGTCAACTCGCTGACAGCTCCTATTGGGATAATGGCCACGTGTATAGACAGGTTTCGCTAGCAGCGATCTTGGCAAAATTAGGTCATCGTCATAGGGACCCCCATGGGATGGGTGAACCAATCATCTTTCATTCTGGAAGGAAATTTCTGTGGTGATGACCTAATTTGGCAAGATGGCTGCTTGCAAAAATCATCTTTCGTCCATTTGACAATAGTGAGGTTTCGCAAATCTGACGAAACACGAAGTACGCAATACGAAATTGGGCTTCATATCCATGACGTACATGTAATGTATTTCAAGAGATGGTTAGTAACACAAATACCGCCTGGTACAAGAGCGTCTTTCAGCGTATGACGTTGGACCGATAGAGTTACGGTGTATATTTAACTTTGAAATTTATCATTCTTTAACTCTCTCGATCTTATACATGCTATGCTAAATGAAACACTGGCAGCAGGGGCATTTGTGCTACCAACGATTTCCTGAAATACATTACGTCATGGAAATGAAGTCCAATTTCGTATTCCGTACTTCGTGTTTCGTCAGATGTGCGAAACCTCACTAATACCATTCATGTCGAACTGTCTGTCGATTACCGCAACGATGGTAGCAAGGATTCTTCACGATAAGAACTTCAACGAATACGTACTGAATACCTGACGGAGAACTCTCCTTCTAATTACGAGATACTGATGTGGTGAGATGGCGTACGGCAAGATGGTCAATCCAGATAGATATCCACGGAGTGGGTTAAACCTCCTGTTCTTTGGCCTAATACCAACGTATGGGTCTCCGACAGTGTCCAGCAAAAATTTGCCTACATACTTTCTGAAGGTTCTTCCATTGATAAACATGAGCAAGATTCCGGTCTTATGATTGTAGCTCATGCCGACAAAATTCCACCTGTTATTAGGTAAGCCTCTTGGCAAGTTGAAGAACACGCCATAGCCTCTTCCATTGTTATGCATAAGATTGACGAAGAGTTTCCTCTGCCAGATCCAGAAGTGAGTGCCAAATGGTCTTCCCCTGAAACCGGGCCATTCAAGGATGGGGCCATCTCGTAGGCGTCGCTGCTTCAGGAAGGTAAAGATGGTCAGCGATTGGAAGTGAAGTTTTCCATGACTTGGAATTCTGACGAAGACGTTCGGTTTTCCAGGGAAGAAGTAGGCTCCAACCTTTGATCCATGAGGCCCTCGTCCTATTCTCTTTGGACCATGTCTGGAGAGAACTCCACGCCAGAGGAGCCTATAGGCACGCCTTCCGTTGAAGCGTGTTACTGAAGAAAAAAAAATTACGATGCACAGAAACAGTTGAAAAAACATCAAAGTGAAAATCACAGAATTTGAAGGAAAAACTCGACATCAAAATCCGGTGTCATTATACTCACGTCTGAATCGGATATGTCCTGTAAGGAATAAAGGAGAAACAAGCGATTAGTATAAAAACGTTCAATTAATCGGCTTGGATGTGGACATCCTCAGGCATTCGGAACGACCTGAGGCGAACTGCTTATCTGTCACTGGGCGGCGCATTTCACATCGGACACAAGTCCAAGGCAGCCATATTGTTTATCAACAAACCCATGTGACCGACCGTGGAACTATTTTGGCCGAATTTTGGCCTGTTAAGATGTTCAACCTTATTTGCTGGATTATTTGAGCCATCTTATATAATATTATATATAAACTTACCGGTATCTCACCCAATCTGCCAATTATTGATCAATAACGCAACGTTTTTGTGTGCCCTATTTTGTTCATGCGCAGGTGTGATGAGGCGAACCGCACAATTACCTGCAGAAACGAACGGCAATCGTTGCGCGTTCAAGATGGCTGCCTTGGACTTGTGTCCGAGGGGAAATGCGACCGTACGGAATTTGCCGAGGAGTTGCCTTCGGAAGTTCCGAATGATCCTCAGGTTAAAAATCAATTAGTGGCGAATGGTCATAAATTCTGAAGCATTCACGTTCTATTTAAAATCCTTTAAAGCACGACCGCATGCGTTTGGTGACCCTTTATCCATCCCCACCTTGATAAGACTGGTATCCTGTCCAACCTATATATAGCCTGTGCTAACACCGAGACTGGACTGAAACTATGTCGAAACCTTAGCTGACAAAAATGGCCGCCATACTTTTCATCACTTGAGACGTTCAACGCGATGTTATAGCGTGACTAACCCTTCATCAGGTAACGTTACACGCTTCAACTCATTCTTTTGTGTGTAGCAACAGACTCAATGTCTAATTGGTAATTTAGATCATTCAAATAGATAGATTTCAACAGTCTTGTCGATCATGCATTGACACAAGATCATGATCAACTTCCTCACCATGAATTAGTGCTGTGTATACGGTGTACATTGGCCGCGTCTGTAGACTTATACACGAGGTTGCCTAAAGGTCAAAGATTACATGTACACGCTTGGTCGTAAGTAAATCCGCACCAGATATTCATGAATTACTCGATAATTACTCATTATTTTTTCCCAATTTTTGGACATGTGAATGCCACATGCACTGTCTAACACATCCCGTTTCAATTTTTCAAATCAACGAACATTCCTGTATTCCACAGCAGTTCAAAGAGGGCAGGGTCAAAGCCACGTGCACTGTCTAACACATCCCGTTTCAATTTTTCGAAGATTACATTACATTACATGTACGTTGGCCGTCGCAAGATACAAAACCTAACGCATACACACTCGTACTTTAGTCAAACAAGGAAGATATACAATTTGATAAAAAAATTTAATCTCATTACTCACCACCGCCAAGGTGAATTCCTGAGGAAGAGAAGTCGTCAGGGTGAGTAAATTCAAACAAACAGGACTGTGCAATCAAAGGTCTACTTTGTGGGAAAGGGTCATGTACCCTTTGGTCGGAAAAAATAATCAGTCGATGTGGCAAATAAGCATGTTATGGTTGTCAAATTTTCATAATCACGCCAGCACATGTCATACTTCTCAAAGGCCTCCAAACAGCATCTTCGATAATCGAAGAACGATCTGCTCACCACTGCGTTACATCGCACATCACCCTTCGAGAAATAGACCGGTCCGCGGAGTATCTTGGCACGATGCAAACTTCACCGGTCAACCAATCATATTGCACTTTATATCGAGTCTACGGCTACCACTATATTTGAAGCACGATTCAAATTTTACAACACCAGTTCTGATTGGCCTCCTCTTCGAGAGACAGCGGATTCGCCGCGGACAGGTCAATTTCTCGAAGAGTGATGTGCGATGTAACGCAGTGGTGAGCAGATCGGCCTTCGATTATCGAAGATGCCAAACAGTGACTGACAGGCAAAAATCGACAATGGTTATTTGTATGAGGAGCTTTGTTAGCAGCCATCTTGCCAAAATTAGGTCATCGCCATGGGGATTCCCCACACTGGGGATGGGAGAACCATTTATCTGTCGCCGTGGAAGAGAATTCCCATGGTGATGACGCAGTTTTGGCAAGATGGCCGCTAGCGAAGCTCATTTATAACTCATCTATAGTTCATTCGACAAAACCATGCTTAGCTAAATGTTGAACTGTCGACGACCAAACGACGAAAGCAAGAATTCTTCACGTCGATAAGAATTTCAACGAATACGTACTGAATATTCGACGGAGAATTCTCCTTCTGATTACGAGATATTGATGCGATGAGATGGCGTAGGGCAAGATGGTCAATCCAGATAGATATCCACGGAGTGGGCTGAACCTCCTGTTCTTTGGCCTAACACCAACGTATGGGTCTCCGATAGTGTCCAGCGTAAATCTGCCGACCTTCCTTCTGTAGGTTCTTCCATTGATAAACAGGAGCAAGATTCCGGTCTTATGATTGTAGCTCATGCCGACAAAATTCCACCTGTTATTAGGTAAGCCTCTTGGCAAGTTGAAGAACACGCCATAGCCTCTTCCATTGTTATGCATAAGATTGACGAAGAGTTTTTTCTGCCAGATCCAGAAGTGAGTGCCATATGGTCTTCCCTTGTAACCTGGCCATTCAACGATGGGGCCATTTTGTAGGCGTGGTTGCTTCAGGAAGGTAAAGATGGTCAGCGATCGGAGGTGAAGTTTTCCATGACTTGGAATTCTGACGAAGACGTTCGGTTTTCCAGGGAAATAGTAGGCTCCAACCTTTGATCCATGAGGGCCTCGTCCTATTCTCTTTGGACCATGTCTGGTGAGAACACCACGCCAAAGCAGCCTATAGGCAGGCCTGCCATTGAAGCGTATTCCTGGGGAAAAAATTACGATGAAGAGAGTAACATTACAGGAAAAAAAACAACAAAGGCGAAAAACTGAAGTTGGAGTAAAAATCGGACATCGAAATACGGGTATCATTACTCACGTCTCAATCGGATATATCCTGTAGTGAATAAATAAGAAACAAGCGACTGTAGTATAAAGTTTAATAACACAGAGTGACAGTTTGCATGTGTCTGAGCCAAGGTGAAATGGAGGAACATTAAAAAATCAAAAAAATCACGTTCTACCTACCTGAACAATGTTCTGAAAATGAGAAAACATGAAAAACTCAAAGTTGCGTTTTACCAATTAATAACAATAGCAACCCTATAGCTAGCCCTAGTTTCTCCAGACTTGGTACACCACCACTGGTAAATCTTGCGGATGGTTGTTTATCGACCGAGTATACGTATGTTGTAAATTTTACCGAAATAGTTCTTGAGATATTCGGCTCAGTGGCCCTATACGTGGAGATCCAATACATGTACATGTACATGTAGTTGTATGTACATGTACATTCGTGAGGCATGTTAGTATAATGGCAGCGAGACTGGCGCGTACGCAAGCGTTCCGACAATTAGATTCTTCGGCAGGAGTTTCGGTCCTTGTTACCGCCTTTCTGATTGGTTGAACGCTTTCCCGCCTTAAGCTGCCATTAGCGGACACCCGGAATGCGGAATGCGGAAGCGGTATATGCTATACATTTTTGCATACAACATATTGCTTCCGCATCTCGTATAGGCCTACCGCATTCCGGATTCTGGTAATCGCAGCTTTACGGGTTAGGGTAGGGACACACCTAAGGGTAGGGACACACCTATCGCGATTCGCATGCGATAGGGCGACGCATGCGTCAAAACCTTTGTTTGCGTGCAGTAAGGCGGAAAATAACAAAGGCGTTGCCGCATGCGTCAACGAATCGCGTTATGGGGACTGCACACCTAAGGGTAGGGACACACCTAACGCGATTCGTTGACGCATGCGACAACGCCTTTGTTATTTTCCGCCGCACTGCACTCAAACAAAGGTTTTGACGTATGCGTTGCCCTATCGCATGCGAATCGCGTCAGGTGTGTCCCTACCCTAACGCGATTCGTTAACGCATGCGACAAAGCCTTTGTTATTTTCCGCCGCACTGCACAAAAACAAAGCATTCCCTACCCTTACCCTTTCGTCATGCGTTGCATGGCGTCCTCGAAATCGCGTTCGGTGTAGCCGTAGCCTTAAAGGGGCACTGCATTCCTTCCTTTTTCTGTGCTAATTAAAGGAGACTTGCTAATCTTACTTACTTACAGCTAAACTGCATGAACAAAAAGCCCCCCATGCGACGAGCAAGAGAACTGCAAACGCCCTGCAAACACAGGCTCAGAACATGATAGACCCCACGAGGCCAGGAGGGCGCCACTTTATTTGCCTTCAGGCAACAGAGCTTTTTGTTCGTGCAGTTCAGCTTTAATTAAAGGACACTTACTATTATATTGAGCGTATCCCCTCCTTCCAACATTTGTCATTTGTCGTTTGGTACAGGCGTAATTCTTGATCCAGCAATTCCCCCTAAAATATTGGTAAGACTTGCAGGCAGACCAATGAGTGCACATGGCTTGGCAGTTAGCACGGCTTGTTCTAAACGAGTAGATATCATGGCCCCCGCAGTCAGCATTTTCATAGGTGTAGGAACACACTGAAGTGAGATCAGATTTATATCAGTAAGGCAGGACTTTTTTATTCCTTGTTTCTCGAGTTCTTTTAAGGAGAAATACAGGGTGGTCCAAAAAAAACGGGCAAGCATACTTCCTCTACCCAGAGCCCAAATCTACTGATGGCACTGGATGGAGAATCTTTCTAGAAGAACGAAGACACCAAGATATCCCGATTCGGTCCAGTGGTTCGAGCTGCAGACCCTATTTTGTAAAGCATTGTCGATGCCCTTGGGGAATTGTTCCATACAGAATAATCACGAGCATACACAACAGCGTAGCCTTGTAATTGACAAAAGGATTATCCTGTGGAAAGGTCAAACGTAAGCCGTGGTTACACTACATAAAATCCCCGGGTTTTTAGCTCACCGTGGTGAGCGTATACAATGGTTGTGCGTCCGTCGTCCGGCGTCGGCCGTCGTTGTCCGTTAGCAGGGCACGTTTCGTAACCGCTGGAGCTATTGATCTGAAACTTGGTACATATATACCCCTAGGTCAGACGACCCACGACAACAAGTTTCGGTCCGATCCGACTCTCGGCTTGGCCACCAGGTGGCGGAAACCAAAAACACAAAAAGTGCAATAACTCCTGAACTAATGACTAGATCATCTCCAAATTTTTATCATAGGTGTAGCTAATAAGGATACATAACATATATAACGGGTTTTTGATTTGACCTACTTTTCAAGGTCACAGAGGTCAAAGTTCGACAAAAGTAAC
>NMRB01001524.1:158993-175789 GCA_002633025.1 Notospermus geniculatus | reverse complement strand
GTTAAGTACATTTCAGCTATTGAAATGTGTGGATTCATCAAGGCCATTAACACTTTCCTCAAACGCGACATCCGACGGGTTTTTCTAGACCGTCTCACATACATGTATATATATGTACCACATTTTTGTTGATTATCTGAAATTTTTTCTTCAACATGTTCAAGATGCAGCAAGTCAGTAACGATACTCTTTTTTGCTGTTTAACGTCCCGACCTGAAATTCCGCCAACGTCATGATGACGTCACGCGCGCAAAAAATCAGCACTTTTTCAGTTGGCGTCTGCATTTGTTGAAAGTCTACGTCACCAACGACACAAATTCTTGCACGATGTGAAAGAGGTAGATCCACCGTACCATTTCTCAGTTTCTTATTGAAATCCGTTCATCAGCTTCAGTTTAAATCCCCGTCAAATGTGTGCGTCACAAGTTTCATATCCCTGAATTGCTGCTTACTACGAATTTGAAAGAAAACGGCAAGCAGTTTCAGTGCAGCTGTTCTGCATCCCACCGACGTTGGTTTACCTTGAAATGTGACTACCTATAGTGTAACCCAAAGATGACATTGTTTCCACGTATTTAAGAAAACATTGGGTTTTTCATATTTTTTCTGCTTTAAAATGGAATTGGCGAAATTGCAGAACCCCCTTTGGTGGGTGTTTCGGTTGAGCGGTGCAGTTTTTTGCGTCGTGACGCATCACGTCATTCGCATCTGACATGATTACAATCAAGATGCTTCTCACGTGTGCCAACTTGCGACGGCTGATATTCGGATTGTGTACCAATCAATTAACCTTAGTTTTATACAGTGCCACTGATATAGGTGATACTGCAATCGTATTGCCTTATCCAAAAGGAAAATCATCATATTTAGAAGAAAACTCAGATATTTCGCAAATTGGCGAAATTTTAGGACCACCTCTGCGTGATTAACGTCAAAATTTCGACGTCATACTGCTGGCGAAATTTCAGGTCCGGACGTTAGATCATGAAAATCTATTTTTGGTAGTATACATGAAGGGAATCAAATAGCAAAGTTCAGAGGGCATTTAAAGCTCGACAGACAGACAAATGGAGGGCGACAGGGGAACTGGATGGACAGGTGAGCATTTATACAGCCCAATGATATACCAAATGCATATATACAGTATATCGCAATCACAAACGAGAGGCAAATACGTAGTAAAATGTGACCCGTGCCAGCAAAATCAGTCGGAATGCGCCGGAAAGAAGACTCAAGACGACACCAGACAACAACTATAGAAATTGACAGAGTCAAATTTCACAATGGCCAGACAATACTGAAATCAACAATCCGTTGGTGCACTTTTGTCTTCTTCTCTGCGTATTCCGACTCATTTTGCTGGCACTGGTCACAAGCAGCCATGAACATCTGCAGAGATACCATCAACAGCAACTTTTAACCGTTTCACGGTGGTGGGCACTTGTGAATCATGCACGACATTGATAACGCCCAGAACAAGCCATGCAATGAATCACTACAGTTCTGCCTGTGTCAGCACTGAAAATCACATCTGACCCTGAGGCCATTGAAATGTATTTACATGTACATTTGTACGTGTACACATACACATCAACAACAAATGAACTGGACAGTGAGACTGAGTGCAACACTAAATCTGCATGTATGTATCGACTGCATTGTATCATAAAGGAATCAACCATAAAGGTTTAACTGCGAACGATGAGCTTACTGAGGGATACACTTCCTGTGTTGCCACCAGATGTCTCTCACTGCCTGAATTTTGGCTTTACGTAATAGGCACGAGCTACAACTTTTTTTATGGTGAAGAGGTACATGAACCTGCCAACATGATGCTTTGAATTCCATTTCTGACGATAACCATGATAACTGAGCTATTTTCAGCACAATTAGTGTTCCATGTACAAATGTACGTCAACCTATTCAAATGTACACCGATGACCCTGAACACACATCGTTCGTGGGGTTCTCATTAATTCAGACCTTTTGTATCATAAGATCAACTAGTCGGAATTCAACAAAATTTGCAGTGAATGTGCAGAAGGGTCTTGCCTATCACATGGAAACGTCAGAATGCAAATCTGTTGGGTTTTAAAGGGATATTGTCCACATTTATAAAATGCTAAATTTGTCAGTTGAACCTTTATGGTTGATTCCTTTATGATTGTATGTATTGTTATCCGGTCTGAAGAAGTGCTGTATTTGCATCCTCTGGTTCCAATAATTGGTGACCAACTATTTGTAATGTGTCTCCAGCTTAACTGTGGTGAGTGTTGCGTATGGTGAGTGTTGTGTATGGTGAGTGTTGTCTAGTATGGTGAGTATTGTGTATGGTGAGTGTACTGTATGGTGACTGACGGTATTGTGAGTGTATGGCGAGTTTTAAATTGGTTTCTACCAGTATTCATTTTCATTTATACATGTATTTTTGAGCGATAAAAAGGGATTTTAGTTCTAAAGTTTGGAGTGAAACAACTGTGAGAACCCCGCTGTGACGGATCACATATATATCGGTAGATACACATACCGGTCCGTATTTTCCGGCATAAGACCCGCAGCTTTTTTCCACGAAAAGGCCCCCAAAATCACGAGTGCGGGTGATACAACGGTGCGGTTCTTACGTGGATTAAGGCCTATAATCGGCACTATAACCATGCATAAGTTCATGGAAGATATACAAATCCATTCTTTATTGTTCTTTGCATCATGTCATAGGCCTATTTTTATGAATCTGCACAAAAGTCTGGTGTAAAACAGGTCCAAAACTAGGTGAAATGGCATGATCATTCCCAGGGAATCCATTTTGTTTGATTGAAAACGAGGCTTGTTCTGGTTTAGTTCGTTTGAGTACCCGAGTTGTCACTGACACTGGCTTGTAAGCTGATGAGGCTTGATCTGGTTTAGTTTCTTCAAGTAGGCCTACCCGAGCTGTCACTGATTGCTCCAACATGGCCGCGGGTGATACGGCAGTGCGGGTCTTCTGAGGATTTATCAATGTTCTATGGGGGGTGCGGGTCTACCGTCTTAGGGCAGTGCGGTTGGTAGTGCAGAAAATACGGTTCTTTAATAATGGTGTTCTGGGTTTATTTACAAGTGATTTTGCCACCTTACTTGACCCACCCAACATTATCAGGTTTTGCTCAAGAAACACAGGAGGGAAGAGGTAAGCAATGTATAAATGCAATGTCAATACACGGAAGAAGGGACGAAGCGTGATAGTGTCACTCAACAAGACAAACAGGCAAGACCTCAAATACAATGAACCAACAGATGCACAATGTTTTCTGATATACCGTATACGCAAATATTTTCTCGGGATAATATTTCACGAATTGAACATTTTTTTCTGTTTCGCGTGGATTAATGTTCGCGTCAAGGGCAGGGAAGGGAACTGACTGGATTGTTGGGGGAAACTTTTATGCGTGTATTAATATTCGCGTCAAAATTTTGATTTCGCGAGAATTTTTACACGCTTTGCGTATACGGTATAATAAACCAACTCAGCTTGGCCTGAATGCATTGCTTCCAATCCATTATGGTATCGCTGGCAACCAATTCACTTGAAGTATCAGCTGTCCAATGTATACATGTACCTCAATGCTGCCTCCATGCTACCTCAATGATGCAGCGAACTAACTATTGTACTCGTATACACAATACTTTCAACGCCATTCTGGTTTTGTTTGAAACAACAGGAGCAGGCAATCGTGCTTATTGCCAAAAGTTGGCAGCAAATTTCTAGCGGAAAATTCTCTTGATTGGTGCTCAATCAAGGATGAATGGGTCCGCTAGGCACTGGACCGTAGTGTAGTGACACCTATTGGTCAACTGACTGACAGCTCCTATTTTCATTAACTTCAATAAATTTAAGGAGCAACCACAGTTATTCAAATGACCTTGAAATTTCTCAAGAGAGAATGTATGGCCTGGATACATGTAACAGACTCTATAACTGCACATAATAAATTACATAAGGGGTCCTTACCCAAGGATCTCAGTACCGTAGTAAGTAATTAAATTTACATTTCAGGAATATTTTCAGCAATCATACATTGTGCATCTAAATGGACCCAAAGTATTCACCGGCTCACATGCGCAAAATTTGACTTACGCTCTCCAAGTAGAAAGTGACTGTTTGATTGTGAAATATGGCTCGACGGACTTTCGTTGTATTTGAATTAGTGAAAACATACCTCCGTAGCTGATCATTAACAATGACAAAACCACTTGGCAGGTCAATCTGCATGACCGCCAAGCCACTGGTTTGTGCTATGTGAGTCGCACTCCACCTGTGAAGACAAAATTCATTAAACGTTACCAACATATTAAAACATCTATCATCGATACACTGCGGAAGCTAAACTTACATGGTCAAAATAAAACGCAATAGTAGAGCCAGAGAAGACTGCACGTTTCAGGTTAGTTCTCCTTTTCATGATGCCACGTCGTATGCCGCCATTCAGAATGATATAGCCGCTAGGAATATCTATCTCCATGACAGCCAGACCGCTAATTGGCGATATTTCTGTAGCCGTCCATCTGTGTAAACAAAGCAAATGACATTGAATGAAACATTCAAAATATTATTTTTGAGTCATATCAAGAACTTGGAACTCCTGTCTCAAGACTCAAGCAAAAGCTTTTAGAATCAAATACGGTCATTTTTTTCACTAACATGACATCCCCTTGGGCAGAATACCACACATTTATCTTAACCACTTCGCTACTGAACATCACGTCTTTATGACATCATCACGATGTCACAGAGTACGCGTCATTTGTGCATTAGGCCCCTATTACATAGAGCTATGTGCTATTCGGTATTCTAGGCACGTTTTGTAGGGCACGCATAAGACTAAACTATTCTGAGGGCAAGCTATTCACTTATAGTTCGAATCGTGCATGTCCGATTTTTTACTGAATACCAAATACCGAATAGCGTGTAGTTCTATGGAATAGGGGCCTTATATATTTGACACCACGTTTGCGTCATAATGCCTCAGACCAGAAAACCGGTCTATATTTTATAATAACGAAATGGAACATTACTGAACATTACGTCACGTCACGTCACGTCACGTAGTACGCATCGTTAGTGCATTAAGTACTTGACGTCACAGTTGCGTCACGTCTTGGAACAGTAAACCGGTCTATAGTAGCGAAATGGTTTATAAATGTATGGCTGCTATGAATGTTTTACGGCGCAGAGTACAAAGACAAGGACAGAAGCTTCATAGAAGAGAGTCAATACTTACCAAAGTGTCATGTTATATCCAACCAACAACAGCAAGGCAGGGAAAGGACAGGTTTTTAAAAGTTACACTGTCCCTTTTCCATTATCCAAATAAACAAGTTTGAACTCCCTTAATGCTCCATGACTCCTGAGTCCTACTTTTACTCAAGGAGCACACTTTTGACCATAAGACCCTATCGGGTGTGCCTGGTCAGGGGATTACCTGGTCGGGCGTTCCTAAGTTCTTTTGTATTGAGGGAGCTCAGGTAAATCGGGTTGATTGATATGCATAATTATCTTACTTCATCGTCATGTGATTAAAATCCATTATTCATTTTAAGAAAAGTTGAAAGAGGATCTTTAAATTAAACTTGGCGATCAATAACTTCGAGGGCAAAAATAGGAAATGTTCAGCCCTGAATCATGAAGTCACGTTTATGAAAACTCACGACATAAACTTGTGCAATTTAAAATAAGGAAACATTACCTGGAACAGGCGGTCATGTGTAGGATGGAGAAGTTTTTGCCGCTGAATTGGAGGCCCCGATCTGGCACTCGAAGGTCAAAGAACTTTGCTCTTGGAAATCGGAGGAATTTTCTGTACTCAACATTGATGTAAGTGTCCAACTACAAGAAAGAAGGGCACGCGGTGAGTTTTTATATGAGGTCAATATCTGAGACAATACAGATCTGAATTGAGCACTCCACCCCACCCCCAACACACGCAGTGGGCCGATATTCATAAAACTACTGGGCCCATATTCATAAAACTACTTAAGTCTAAAGCCGGTGACAGACGCGTCGTGCAGGCGTTCCGCCAATCAGATTTTTCGGTAGGTGTTTCGGTCCGTGTTACCACCTCCTTGATTGGTTGAACGCTACCCGGCGCGTTGCTTACGCGCCAGTCTGTCACCGCCTTAAGTGTGATACTTATCCTTTGTTCAACACAAAAGATAAGTATCCCACTTTGACTTAAGTATGTTTTATGAATACAGACCCAGGAAAGCATTTGGCAAAAAATCGTACTTTGGGTGCATACGTACACTTTAGGTTTGCCCCCTCCCCGCTGTACACATGCTGTACGCATTGATATCAACCCTCCTCCTCCTCCTCCCCTCGGTGCATACGTACTAAATTGACACCCCCAAAGGGTGTATGATGATGATAAAAGTGGTCATTTTCATGAAGAAAGTACCATACTTACAGATAGCGTTGCCAAGCCAGTACCTTCCACAACTGTCCTCACACTGCCCCACACAATTGGAATCTGATAAAGAAAATACACATACATGTATATCAAATAGAAATTGGCAAATGACTTCAAGTAGGCCTCCATGTATGTAGAATTTTTCTATCTAACACATATCTGTCATCGTCAGGGACTTCTTCAAATACGCTAATGTGAGGCGGTCTAGGAAAACCCGTCGGATGTAGCATTTGAGGAAAGTGTTAATGGCCTCGGTGAACCGGCACATTTCAAAAGCTGAAATATACAGTACAGGTCACAATTGACATCCCTACGGCTTCGCGTAAGTTACTCGTAAGTTACACGTAACTCATGGCTTTGGTTACGCGTAACTAACTGCGTAACTCGCCAAAATCGCGTAACTCGCCTCGTAAATCACTGCGTAGCTAGCGAAATTCGCATAACTCACCGCGTAACTCACCTCGCAAGTTACGCGTAACATAGCTCGTGAGTTGTTGCATAAATTACGCGTAACTTACGCGAATTTTGGGATGTCAATTGTGACCTGTACTGTACTACGTAACAGGTAAACAGTAGCAGATCAATGCACAGGCAACCTGACAACCCTTGTTGATCATTCAGCAACTTCCGACGGGTTTTCCTAGACTACCACACATATTATAAAGATTCAATAATTTTTTGGGACGAAATTGAATTTAACAGTCCAGACCTTTTCCATAGATGAGAGAGCCATTTCAAAAAATACCCGGAAATTAGTCATGACCCCAGAAGTCAAAGTCCCAAATCTGCCATTCGATCCACTGTCTTGGAACAGGCCATGACATGCGATGACAATCACAACATTCACTGGTCAATTCGTCCTTCCAACGGCCCGCCGCCATCGCTGTCATCAAATCCTAGCGGTAGATCATGGAACCAATCTAGGATTGTTGGTGGTTGCATGTAAAACCGGGACCCGGAACAGCACAGGTGCCAGAACAAAGCCAAATCGAAAAAGCCACATTTTTTGGGCAGCGCCCTGTCCTGGAAATCCGGGAATTCCTGGAAAACTCTCATCTATGTTTTCAAAGGAGTCTGGAAAGATTACAGCATTGCAAAAACCAATGCACAAAGTTTGCTTACCGAGACTGTCTGGAGTGTAGCAAAGTTTTCACGCGTCAAACTGACTTCTTTTTGCCAGTCTCCAGATGATGTTGCCTTCACAGTGAAATGTATGTTACTTAAATCTCGAGCTGGGGAATCTTTAGCGTAGTCAGCCAGAGCCTGCAGGGCAACAATTGAATCCTGAAAAAAGAAAAATGAGGAACATCAGTGAATGGTTCACCCCAAGGCAGACAAATTAAAGTGCGTTCAGTGAAGTCAAGTTGACCAATCGTACCCAATCTTGGAATGTTGAGAAAACTCTGTAATTCAGATATTCATGGGAAAGTGCTCACTGAGAGCTTTCCAATGAATATATGTGACAGGTATTTTTCCAGTTTTGTTGCATTTTTTTGTTTCGACGAAATCAGCCTTTGCATGAAACTCATACGTTAACTAGAGATTATTAGTTGTTCATGAAGCATTGATGGAACAGACAATTCTCAAATTGACGTAAACCACAAAGATCTGCGCACTTCCGCCAAAATCGCAACCACAACCTCAGTCTGAACCCGAATGACGTGATGCAGAGAACCCCACGACAGTGACTTCAACGACGTTGCATCAGAGTCGACCACTGCTGGTTTCAGATCGAGGTTGTGGTTGCGATTTCAGCGGAAGTGCGCAGATGTGCGAATTCGAGAATCGTCTATAGGCCTTATCTGAAGTCTGCACAAACAGCAACAAACCTGTGTGGAGGCTTGACCGCCCAATGAATTCCTCATGTACACGAGCCACTTCACAGACGCACTGTTCCTAAGACTGGCACCCAGCATCGCCAAGACAGCGTAAGCTGTCGACTGCACAGCATAACCATCCCACGGTCCTTCCCATCGGGGCTCATAGAACTTCACCGTGTCGACTCGGGTAATGTTGACTGGATCTATCGTGTAATTACCGTAAGTCCAGTACTCAAAATCATCACCTGGAAAAGCAAAATTCCACACATGCCAACACATCAGGACACTACGGGCCGATTTCACAAACGGTGTTTAAGAGTTAGGCGTGCGTAACTTCGTCAAATGCATGGTGGAAGTGCGTGCATTTAGTGAAGTTGCACGCATCTAAGTCTCAAACACCCTTTGTGAAATCGGCCCAACATGTAACAATGCCAGAAAACAAAACACTAACACTTATGCCAGGGCCATAGCTGGCTTTTTGTCCGAGGGGGCAATTTGGCTCGCGGGGTGGAGGTGGCAAAATTGTAGTTTGTGCATTTTTCAGCCTAAGTCGGCAAGAAAAACACGTTTTCTGGTGACGTCTAGGGGCATTTTCTCCTGGCCTCATTCTAGCTATGGCCATGTATGCAATAACTATTATCCCTTATAGAATTTTGCTCTTACTATTACGGTAACCGAAAACCTGATAGAAACTGAGCACGTGCATAAAGTAAACTCTGCGTAAGATGACAGTGTGTACAAGCCAGACAAACCACCAATGTCAACAGTCAGCATTTGGTGGTCCCATCTTATGGAACTGAATTGAAAGTTAAATCTCTAATTTGAATTTTCCTAAGCTGACACGTTTTCATAGGTCCCAAAAGTGTTGATTTTGCAGTTTACTGTACCGGTAACTTGTAATGCATTATGGCACAAAAAACAAAGGAAATTTTGAATCACCAAAAATTGCAGACTAATGAACATTCAAGTTACAAAACTCATCAACTGTATTGGCGGGCACCAGTATGACAAAGGAAGGAAAAAATATTCTTCATGAAAAGCAGTCACTTACTTTTTTTCTTGGCATCCATCATCTGTTCATAGGCTTTCCCCTTATCACCATGTTTGGCCAACTGGAGGGCGTAAGCCACAATTGTGAGCTGGAATGTGTCAGTTATGACTCCCTTTCCCAGTATCTCGGCAAGGTAGGAAGCTGCTGTACCAACGGCTGAACCGGCTTCGTTTCGTGCTTCCTGGAAAAAGCAAAATTAAATTTATCATTATTAATATTATTCTGCTGCGGAACTGAAACTTTCGAATTTGCATCTGAGTTCAGGGTGCAGAGGTTCAATTAAGTGCCTGAATTCACAAACTAGAGGCATCGCAGATGCCGTAGGCTTGCCCGTGTGGAATGTTTAATTAGGGCAAAGTTTACCTTCATAGGCAGAAGGGGCAGGACGTCATTCCATTGAACCTATCCCCACTCGCAGCTGTGGCTGCCTGACCAAGACCACCAAATAACGTAGACTGCAGGGGCGTGGCTAGCATATTATGGCCTGGGGGATGATTGAGTCTTTAAGAGCAAAGTTAGAGAGGGGTCTGGGGTCCCCCTCCAGAAAAAAATTGAAAATCTGCATGCATCTCAAAGGATGCATTTCCCCCACATCTGACACCATGTGACCAACTCAGCTCGAAGAGGGAAAATGACCTTTTAGAGGAAAAAACTATTTTGTCCCTCGGGGGGGGGGGGGTCGCCCCTGCCCGCCCCCACCACCACCCACTAGCTATGCCCCTGATGTAGGCCTATGCCATGTACCACTGGGTTTGACCCCTTTCAGGCAGGTGAGCAAGGGCATGGTTCCCAGTTCAAGTAATTGACCTGGTGATCCCCAGGGGCGTAGCAAGCGGGTAATGGGGATTTCCCAGATTAAAAAGACAAAACAATATTTTCCTCTAAAAAGGTCATTCCCCCTCTTCAAGTCAAAGTTATTGTGTCAGATGGGGAAAAATGCATCTGAGAGGATCTAGATTTTTAATTTTGTTCTGGGGAGGACCCCCAGCCCCGCCTCCCAGATCAATCAACTTTGCCCCCAGGCCATAAAAGCTAGCTATGCCCCTGACGCCGTTTGCCATTCACTGTTCTATGCTGTCCTCGAAAGTGCAACATTGTCTCCAGTGAGGATGGCTAAACCACGGCCTGGACAGAATTGGTTCTGACACAAATGGTTCTGTCTGTGGTTTACCATGAAATAAAAAAAATTAAATTTCTTGGCGATATGCTGCTGATTCGAAGAAATGAGCCATTACCACTCCACTCAGGAAGCAAACGGCACCTAGTCACTAGTCCCAATGGATAGCTAATTGTTCCTTCTCGTCTGGTTTTATCACTTTATGCCGTGTAAAAGGGTTTATCTCTTCGCAAACAGGTGAAATGCGTCGATATCGACGACGTTTTACAGCACCCAGGTTTTACGACTATACTTAAGCATAGGGACAAAGTACTCGAAGATTCCTGGGGCGAGAGTGGTCGCGGTATTATTAATTATGATAATGTCCTCGCCAAGGCCACTCTCCCACGCACGCGTGCAGCCGCTTTGCCGTCTTCGACGATGTTATATGGCGAACGCTGCTCAGAAGAATGCTCGGTTCCCCCTCCTTCGAAATAGGCTTGCCACGCATGCGCGGGCAAGCCTAAAAACTGCAATCAGCATAAAGCACAGCATTTACCATGTGATACTGATAATTAAATCCATATTAATCCAGGGTGTGTACAGCTTGTGGAGCACCGAATTTAAGACCTTTTTAAGACCTTTTATAAACACCAAGTATCGGCAAAATTTAAGACGTGTTTTTCTTCTAAATGAAGCACCCGAACAGATCCCTGGCAGGGTTTCCGCCAGGAAAAAAAAGATGGGGGATCAACGTGGCCAAGAAGGCAAGTACACAGGTGGGGGTCTGGCCATACCCCAGAAAAATTTGGATTTTATAAGCCCAGAGATGTGATTTCCCGCCAAATTTTTTTACAACTGCCTTGACAT
Source organism: Notospermus geniculatus (assembly GCA_002633025.1). Lineage (NCBI taxonomy): Eukaryota > Metazoa > Nemertea > Pilidiophora > Heteronemertea > Lineidae > Notospermus > Notospermus geniculatus. Next base: position 164,512 of record NMRB01001524.1, on the reverse strand, counting down.
GAGGCTTAAGACCATTTTAAGACCTTCCCACAGAAATTATTAAATTTAAGGCCTTGAAAATGAAAGTGCCAAATTTAAGCCTTTTTAAGACCTTGTATGCACCCTGATAACCTCGATCAGCATTCTCAACATTTCTGAAATTTAACTTACCCCACTAAGTCCTTGCTGTTCTGCTTTCGTTAAAGCAATCACAGTAAACGCAGTGAGAGATACATTTGCAGGGAATTCTTTACCATCTTTGTTGTACTTCAGCAACACCTGTAGCACAAAAAGATATTGTATTAGATTTTTCTATCCGGGCTAAAGCCATTCCATTATTGGGCCTGAAATAATGGAAAAGGTCAATGCCAAGCAATCTGGTCGTACCAAGGTGTCGTCTGAATACAGAATCAAACACCGCAATCATGCAGTGGTACTCATATTGAGAAGTTATTGCCTACTACTGAAGGGAGCCACGGTGGTGTAGTGGTTTGGGTCTCCGACTAGCAGTCAGAGGGTCCCGGGTTCGAATCCCACTGTGGTGTGAGACTTTGGGCAAGTCTCTTTGCCTCACTGGCCTTTCTCCACCCAGGTGTATAAATGGGTACCGTACTGGTCGGAAACGCTTAGATTGTAGCGCTGAATGAGCAGCTCATCTGAGTTCTACTGAAAGGTTTCACGATAGACTGGGGTTAAAGTGTAAAGTCGGATGACACCTCTGCCGTTGTTGATATCAGACTATAAACCCGAACTTTAACTTTTTTTAAGGGCATATTTGGGCAACTGCTGCGGCCTTGCTGCCTTCGAACAACATTTAGAACAAGTCAACTGCAAATCTAGGCTTATCTACGGATGTAGTTCGCAAAATTTCCAAATTGTGAATTTTGTGGGCCAAGAAATTATTCTTAGTGTCATTTCTGACTGCCGCGACTAATTTCCTTTAATCATACACCTTCTGATGATCCAACCTACCTTCATTTTCTGATCATACAGCGGCCCCGACATGATGAACGCACCGGTGTCCTTGTTCTGCTGTCCCATGATCCACAACGCCATCTTGTTTAGAAGTTCGTTGGGAATGAAGACGTCATTCTCCCAGTCAGATTCTCGTGCATCAGAAAGGGAACCAAGAGCAAAAGCGGTCAACCACACGCTTTCGTCATCAAAATCCCTGAACCCTTGGATGTTACCATTAGCATTGTAGTAACTCATCACTCTCTGAAGAGCAATATTGACGTACGCCAGGCCCTTCTTTCTCACACTTTCCGTCAGTTGGCCTGTCGCTTTCAGGAACTTCAGATAGTACATGTTGACAGCCAAATTGTAAACAACTTGTTCGCCACATCCGTACGGTTTGTTGAGCAAGTTCTCTGAGTCAACGTGGTCTTCAAACATGCCAGGCCCAACAATGTCGCCCACGATATGAACGAGCGCCCTCCCCGAGCCAGGCACGTAGAGATGTTCTCGCTGTTCAGGCTTGGTAAACTGTTCCCGCACTACGATATCTATGTCTGGTAGCAAATTGATGCCAGACTTCCGGAGATCGACCATGTATGGAGTGTGGTAGTGGTTCGTTACACCATCGTACTGAAATTACATGTACATGTAACAATAAATTAACAACTCAACATTAGCTGAACAAGCCCTTTGAGATCTTGATCCAGAAATCCCAATACGCATAACACCAGATGTCCAAAGCCAGAGCTCTATTTTTAGCCATATCTGGCTGTTCTGTTTATATATTGCCCTCCCACCATCAGTCGGATGGTGATATGGGAAACGAAGTACCGGTAAGTTCTATAAATAGGTATTCAGCGGCGGGGGTGAGCATGCAATGGGAAAAGCCCACTATTGTACCTGGCTCTTAAGCCCGCGAAAAAAATGGTTCATAAAATCATTATTTTCTGCTCGATTTGAAAAATTCGAAAACATATTTGATATACCATCAAATTTAACATTCGCTGGTAACACTCGCAAACACTGCACACGTCTTTTGTGTTGGATTTTTTTACTTCAGGCAGAGGCATTAATCTGCCTGGAATAGACATGTTCCTCCTTATCTGTACCCTTATATTATGGGAAATATCGGGGTATATAAGGTCTGTGGCTCAAAGGGATGTAAATGTAATGATACACACTCACACACCAAGTGCAATGGAATCACTTATCAAAATGACTCAAAATAATCCCAAATTGACCAGGCTCACACTTACCGCGACAAAAAGTGGCTTGACAATTGTATCGGCGCCGATAAAGGTGGCAGTACTAATAGTCACATACAGCTGTCCACGGACGATTGGAAGAACAGCAAAATGGATACTTTTACTCTGACCGGGCTCAAGCTGGAAAACAAATTGAATTGATTAAAATAAAAACAACACATGAATGACAAATGACAAATGTGACCCTCCACAGCAAAATCAGTCGCATGTCGCTCAGATGAGCTGCAACCAACTAAAGATGCCACCACAGTGTTCTCCACGGGTTTTGGTCTAAGAGGGGCAGCGATGGGCCTGGTGCCGAAGGCACCGCGCGAGGAGCCAAAGGCGCCTGGCAGGGGCCCTCCCCCAGCGAAATTTGGATTTTAGGTGCTCTGAGATGTGTTTTCTGAGCATCTGAGATGCATAATTGAGCGATCTCAATCATAAATATTAAGGCGGATGAATTTTTAAGAGGGGCGGACGAATTTTTAAGAGGGGCGGGCCGTTTTCAAGAGGGGCGGATTTTGCCGTCAGTATTTTTAAGAGGGGCGGGTCGCCTTTTTTTAACTGGTTTGGAGAACACTGCACCAGAAGAGAATGGAAGAGATAGATTATTTCAGATTTCATAACTGACAAACATTTGGTCTCAACCTGCCAAGCTAAGAGAGACATGCGACTGGTTTTGCGGTGAAGTGTCGCAAATGACACATGACGAGCAAGGCGTTTGAGAAATCACGACAGATATGCTGATTGTGTGGCATCAAAGCCACTTTTAGGACAAGAATGAATATGAAGGCCATCATATTTTGGTTGTCCTGCCGTGATTTTTGGTAGCCTCAGGTGCTCGCACTACCGCTAAGATCGACCCCTGCAGCAACATGCACAACCTAACAAAATGCGATTTTCAGCAGAATTCAGTACTTAATACAGAAATCCATAATGCTTTGGCATGTCTGGGCTTAGGATGATCCTGCAGCAGTGGTCGATATAACACTTACATAAAGCAACGTCTGGTGGTCGCCAGCAGATGTTTTTGGCCTGTAGCTGCTCACAATACCCATGTAATCCACTTCAACCATCCTATACTGGGTTGAATCATGGAGAGTCACAAGACACTGAAATTACACAAAACCTTTGTTAGAAGGAAATAAGGAGGCAACGCTTGCCCTTGTACACAATAGTAGTATCTTGATGCAAACTTTTCCACAGGTGTCCAATTACATGTACCTTGGGCCGTATTCAAAAAGCGTGTTTAAGACTTAGGCTAAGAATCCATTCACGCGATTTTCTTGCCGCAGACGCTCGAAAGCATTGTTTGTTTCCGCCGCGTTGGTTCTCGACAAAGGATGCGACATCGCGCGGCACATAAATCGCGTGAATGGATTCTTAAGCTTAGACGCATGTAACTTTGTCAAATGTATGGTGGAAGTGTGTGCATTTAGTGAAGTTCCACGCATCTCAAGTCTTAATCGCGCAACACATTTTGAATTAATATGGACCCTTATTTTTTGGAACTACTACCCACACCGCTCTAGGACCTGCACCTCCATAGATCATTGCTAAATCCTCAGAACACGCACACCACCCTACCACCTGCGGCTTATAACACTAATAATTCCTGTGAGAGGAGCACGACAGATATACCCAGTATCAGGTCAAGGTCAGAGTGACACGTGGAGTGCTTAACGAACTAAACCAGAACAAGCCTCATTTTCAATCAAACAAAATGGCTTCGCTGGGAATGCTCAACCACGTCAATGCCGTTTATAAAGTTTTTGACACATTTGACGGGAGATTTTGGATGCACTTATGAAAATAGGCCTACGACATGATGCAAGGAGCAATGAAGCATGCATTTTTTGCTATCTTCTATGAACTTATGCATGATTACATGTGCTAAATCCGCATAAAAACGGACTGCTGTATCACCCGCAATTGCCTGCGATTTTGGGAGCCTTTTCGTGGAAAAAAGCCACGCGTCTTAGGCCGGAAAATACAATATGCAAACAATGGCCATAATGAAAGAAAGTTCTCTTACCTCAAAGTAGTCATCCCAATAGTTCATGACAGCAACGCGTACACCGACTTGTTCACCCAACCTGACGTAGGATGGCATTTCAACAACAGTGATGAACGAGTCAACGGCATCAAACTGAAAATGGAAACAATTTGATTAGGAGAATTGTTTGTATTTGATTTTCCATCAGGGCCGAAGTCATAGCAGTATTGGCCCTGGTGAGTACGGAAGAGGCCATCTCAAGTTAGTTATGTTCCTCACTTGGATGGGGTCTTTTACATGCCCTTGCAAAGGCACAAGGTACAGTACAAGGCACCACGGCTAACTGTCCCATGCGACGGACGAGAAGAGCCAGGGATGATTAATCCCATATGGCCCACGCTGGATTTGAAACCGGGACCTGCCGCTTGCTCAACGGACGCGATAACCACAAGGCTAGGAGAATTCAACAAGAGGACTTCAGAAAGTGAGTATCAACCTGATGACTTGAAATATTTGAAGAGGTGACAGAGATCATTGATCCACGGGTGATAATATTTCCGGCATTCAAGCCAATGTACACTTACCAACATTGGTTGTCGCATGAGGCCAAGTCCTTTCTCCTTGCTCATGGCAAATGCTCCAACCATCCATGCGCAAGGAATGTCGTTTGGAACCTTCGTTGAGATATCGACCCTGCCCTCGGCCCTGTACGGAGAAATCACATGAAGAAATCACTAACAACTCTTAGAAATGATAAAAAGCAAGAAGTCAATCTCCAGAATTCACGAATTTTCGACCCCAACCGGGGTCTTTTTCAAGTGGAACTTTACAATCTGAATCTCTAGAAAAGACTGAGCTGAAACCCAAATGTAGCGGTGCTTGTACACTATTCTTTCCTTAATTGCTCACTCATCCTGTCTACACAGGTGTTAGTTCTACATTTGGGTTTCAGCTCAGTCTTTTCTAGAGTTTCAGATTGTAAAGTTCCACTTGAAAAAGACGCCGGTTGGGGTCGAAAATTCGTGAATTCTGGAGATTGACTTCTTGCTTTTTATCATTTTGTGTGTCAATTTTGTGCTTTTCTGTATCTTGAACTCTTAGAAATGAATATATTTAATGGAAATGATGATAAAACTGGAACAACAAGATGACATTGTAAATGTCGTATGGTTCCCGATGTACAGGTTCTTCTACAAGACTGGTACACTGATAGAGATCAAGATATGACATGACATATGACATGACATGACATGACATATGATATGACATGACATATGACATGACATGACATATGACATGGCATGACATGACATGACATGACATATGACATGACATGACAT
>NMRB01001524.1:98699-121438 GCA_002633025.1 Notospermus geniculatus | reverse complement strand
AACTGCAACTAAGAGGTCATTTCGTAAGCTCTGTAACACGTTATACTATGGATAACATGTCTGAAACGTCTTGCCTTGTATACGAATGCTGATGAGACCGAGACCAAACATATCTAGTGTGACTCCTTCGTTTCACAAAATATATAGGGCCGTATTTACGAAGCGCGATTAGGCCAACACGCGTGTAAATACATGTTCTAATAATTCATAGTTATTCAGGTTAAGGGCCTAGAAAACCATTGTTTTGCTACTTTGTACGCTGCTTGATCGGCAGCGTTTACCGGCAGGATAATCACCCGTGATTAACTTTCTTTTGTCTAGCTGCAGGAGGACAAAAGGAAAATTTGAACAACCCACAGGCCTTGTTTAGAGTCATTCAACTCTTTTCTTCGATCCTCCTGTACGTGTAGGCAGGAATGTTAACTGCGTGTGGTTATCTTGTCGGTAAACGCTGCCGATTAAGCAGCGTACAAGATAGCAACACAATGGTTTTCTAGGCCCTTTAGGGCTAGGTTTTGTGACCAAATTTTCTGAGTCCAGTTTTTGAAAATGTCAAATATCTTTGAAATGACCTAGCCCTAATTATGTCTTGATAGCCCACATTTACATGTTACAGGGTGTTTTTATTACGCACTACCAGCTTGTCCCATGGTCCCACTGTACACTGTACAGTTTTTCCTGGACCTAGCCCTACACTAAATGTATCAGAGGGACAGTGCAATAACAAAAATGTGGAGTTTGTCACTTGCTGATGACCCAATTAGCTAAAACAAAGGCCGACCTTTCGGTACATAATGCGGCTTTGTAACAAAGAACCAAGAAATTATTTTCTGTGTACTTGTAACCTTGGGTTTGTACACGGCAATGAAGCCAGAATTTCAAAATTTGTTGCGGAAACTGACTAAAATGGTGTTTTTGCTCGATATTATATTCAGCTCAAATGTCGGTCCTAAGGCCTGCTTTCCATTGGCGCGTTTCCGTGGGCGGAAACGCTCGAAAGCATTGTTTGTTTCCGCTTCGTTGGTCACCGCGCGGAAAAATACAATGCTTTCAAGCGTTTCCGCGCACGAAAACGCTCCAATGGAAAGCAGGCCTAAGACAGGGGTTTCTAGACTGAACCCTCTGAACTCAATGCACTACATGCTGGTAGGCCCACTCCTGTTCAGAATGTACAGTGGCATGATGATGTAAGCCTGCCCTGGCACTCCTGACATGTGAATAGAATTACAAGACTGCGTGATTCCACAATACAAGTCATTGAGTTACCATATCAGTCAATTGTTGTTATTGCTCATGTGTGGAGTGGTCAAACCTCGAATAAAGGGCATAGCTTCAGATAGTTTTGACAAATTTGGTTTGAGATTTTCTCGACAATGGAAACAAATTTTTGAATTCTGGCTTCATTGCCGTGTAGATACAAACCAAAGTTACTAGAATACAGCAGATAACGTCTTGGTTCTTTGTAATAAGGCCGCATTATGTACCGAAAGGTTTAGCCTTTGTTTCAGCTAATGAGTGGATCGGCCAGACACTAATTTGTCGTTTTAGTTATCACATTGTCCTCCTGATACTTTATGTGCAGGTGCAAAGTAATAAGATTGGGCCATTTTAAAGATATTTGACCTTTTTAGAAAACTGAGCTTGGAAATTTTGGTCGGTGAACCCAGCCCTTAACCTGAATAACTATGAATTTACACGGGTGTTGGCCTAATCTAATCGCGGTTCATAAATACGGCCCATCAACTTATAATGTTTGCAAAACTTGCCGGTCGGCTGGTTCCGTTCCCTGCATTTCATCACTCTGGCCATGTATACTAGTATTGTCCAACCACAATTAAATCTAGGTTAAACTTCTAGATTGTATTTAACATATTTAAAAGGATCGTTGTACTTTTTTGCTAATATGTATAGGTGGTGGCAGTGCAGTCACAAAGGATATAAATACGGGCCCTCGGGCCTAAGAAGTCAGTCACGAGCGGGCTCCTTAAATGTGCACAAGTGGTACCTCAAGGCGATTCATCCTCCACGAGGACAAGAGTAATCGTGTCGATTCCCCTTGCTAACCAAGGCCCTGCCGAGTTGTTGTCCGAAGCCGACAGCCCTCTCGCCCTGCCCAGAGCAGATTCCGGTAGCTAGTGTATAGGCCTAGTGCTTAGTACGCTACACGACGCTAATTACCCGATAGGCTACACGTAGGATTGCATTGCGGCTAATTAAGGATATAATAAGGTTAGTACACACATACACGCATTATATATATAGTGTGTCTTATCTGTCGTGTATTTGTGAAAGCACAATGCCGGAGTTCAGGTTGGAAGTAGAGGAATATCTCCGTGAGGTATTATTGTTACTAGGGGAACGATGTTTTATCTTGACGATATTCTTCTCATGATCTCAGAAGCCGATCTTGCCCAAGCGCAGGAAGAGGCTTAGTTTCAGTAGTTCAAATCTTTACAAACTGCTGTATCGTCCATGAACTGTTTAGTTTTTGTGAGAATAAGAATACATTTATTATTTTAAACCCCCATCGTTGTTTCCTGTGTCACCGTGGGTTCTGCCCTCCTGTGGAAATAGTCTCTCCAACCATCAAGGTGGGTGAGACGCCACATTTTTGGTGACAGCGGTGGGATAGACTGTTCCATTCGGTCTATCCAGTGATACGAATCTAGGCCAATTTATGATTTTTTCTAGTGCCCGGTGCGAAATGGCTGGGCCAAAGACAAGAGGACAGACCAAGTCTGTGCCACAGGCTAGCCCTGATGGCGAGAACTCTGACCTAGAACCTCCCCACCTCGACCCAGTGTATGAGGTTGGCCCCCCTGAAAATGAACGCGACAGCGCCGACCAAGGCGAAAGTGATCTCATTGTTATAAACGACACCTCTTGATTTGCATAGCGACCAGGGCAAAAATTACGAGAGTATCTGTTCGCTGAGTTGTGCAAGCTTTTAGAAATCAGGAAAACGAGAACGGCAAGCGGAAATGCTAAATGCAACGGCCAAAGGGAACGTTTCAATCATACCCTGGTCCGAATGATTAAGGCTTTCATGAAGGGTCAACAAAGGAAGTGGGATGAGAACCTGGGCTGCCTAGCTGCAGCGTATCGGGCATCTCCCCATGAAAGTACCGGGCTATCCCCAAATCTCCTCATGCTAGGCCGTGAGGTGCGCATCCCAGCTGAGGTGCTCTTCGGCACTGGAAAAGCGAGAGATGACGAAGTCTCCACGTATGGGGAGTACGTCAGCAATATTAGGGACAAAATGCACCATGCCCATGAAGTAGCACGGGAGCACTTGAATGTAGCTGCCGAGCGCAGAAAAGAGTACTACGATGCCAAAGCGCATCTCATCAAGTATCAGAGAGGAAGTATGGTGTGGTTTCTCTCTGATAATAGCCAGCTGCACATAGCGCCTAAATTAAGGCCCAAGTACGAAGGACCATTTCTGGTCATCAAGAAAGTTAATGACCTTGATTACATAGTGCAGATGAATCAAAAGGGAAAAATAAAGGTTATTAACCACAACAGGTTGAAACCATATTTGGGAGACCAGTATCTCCCCTGGGCCAAAGATGCCCTAAGAAACTCGCAGCATTTGAAACTTTGACTTGGAACTTACCGATGTTCGTCCTTGTCATTTCAGATGCAGAAGCTCCGATGTCTACGATGCGGTTTTGAAGCGAGTCTTCAAGAATCGACGCGGCACGTACTGGTTCAGCACCTCGACGCCAAACGATGTCCTTTTGTTTGTAAGCATTGCGGAGAACGGTTTGCCAAACGGGCAAAGGCAGTAAAGCACCTGAAAGTTCGGCACACGTCAAAGATGCAGGCAGATCCGGCTGTACGCCATCACACGGATGGTACTGGCTGTGATTGGAACCTAACGATGCGCAACAGATACCTCCGTGAGCTTGTTCCAGAAACAAAATCTACGCTGCCAGGGCCTAATCTCAAAATAGTACTGGAGGAAGAAGTCACGGTTAGCAGTCCCCCCCACAGCCCCGTTGAGCAGGAGCGGCCGCGGACACCATGCCGCGAATGGACGACGTGCGGTCCGGACGTCATGCAGGATGAATGTGAGCAGACGACCAACGACAAATCGAATGATACGGCTGCCGAAGCGTTTGAACTTCCGGGCCACCTTAACATTGCTCAGGAAGCGATACACGAGGCCATCAAACGGGTATACGATGATGACTTTCTAACGCGCAAGAATCGCCACCACGAATACATGTGCGGCATAACTGCATTGGTTGCTCATTTGGATACACTCGTTAAGGCTATCAACGAAAACACGAAGGTAACGGAGCGAGAGAGGAAGGCGAATCAGAAGATGGCAATGTGTAACAAGGAGTCCGCAGCAGCAAATCTTAAAAGTGCAGAATCGAACAATAGACTGGCCGCAGCACTGGATCGCGCTACGGAATTCAAGCGAAAACACTGCAGTGTGTGCAAGAACACTGATTTTAAAACCTGCGCGAAAGTTGACAAGGATGATTCTGAGGATGAGATGGACGATGATACGGAACGATTTAGTAAGTTCAAGTCGGAGAAGGACAATTGAACTGTTCTCAGTCAAAAGGAATTGAACTGTTCTCAGTCAAAAGGAACTGAACTGTTCTCAGTCATAGCCATAGGACACTTGATGGAAGTGAGATGTGTGCGCGCGCGTAATAGTGATAATAAGGGGCCATGTCGATTTAGAGGAATCAGAGGAATCGGAGGAATCAGAAGAAAATACAGTCTGCAGCCCACCAGAGACTAACGATCACACGACTATCATGTACTAAATATATAAATACAGCCACGTGATCGAGTTAATGTCATAATAGCTTTAGTGGGACTTGCAATTCGGCCTTTTTCTCCTAAAGTGTTTGCATTCGACCCTCAAGTCATTAGACTCTCTTTTCACCAACCTCGATCATGATGAGTTTCATTATAACAACTCAATAGCACGGGAAATGTTGTGAATTATCTATTTAGTAATTTTATACTTTATCATACAGTGATTTTCTGGATTTTCCAGCCCGATTCCCCTGATTCCTTCGATTCCTCCGATTCCTCTAAATCGACATGGCCATAATAAGGAGGTTTTGCAAGCTTACGTTTTACATTTCCGATTACGATTTAACGACGTCATGACTACAGAGGACGTGACGCGATGGTGCCATCATCTGACGTGAGGTTTCCCGTGTATGATAAAATGTTGTCGATTTACCCCATGTTTGGTCGGCTCTCAAAGACACATAGGTCCGTCAATCTACTTATAATGATCACAGCATGCGCAACTCTGATATGTACCCATTATTACGTGTGTCAAATTGAAAGCGAATAATTTGATCCCAAAGGTGAACGATTGGGCGTTGATTAAATCGTAAGTTTCTCACGCGTAGCAAGCGATTTGCGCGTAAAAAAGTCCCGCAGAGTCGACGTCATGACGTTTTCAAATTGTAATCGTAAATGTAAAACGAAGCTTGCAAAACCTCCCTATTGACACTAATATTGACTGATAGTGACACCGGTCATTCGCACTGTGCATTCTACCGGACGTGACATTGCAAACTGGCGAGAGAGACGCTCAGCAAAATTCTCTGGAATTTTAGTGGTTGTGATTACCTTTGGAAATCCAGGTCGTCAGGCCAATTCCTGTTATTTACTCCTTACTCAGGTCGGATATCATTTTCATTTTATCGTGTACATGTAAATAGTTGTAACCTGTGAATATTCCCATGTACACAATGTATCATGCTGCTGACATGTTTGTGGGCTGGTTAGTCCATTTTAGATTCTATTTTTGTATGCATTTTGATAGACATATTGGTACTCGTAATTTTTATCTCTGTCATGTCTGTACATGCATTTAATAAACCACCGGTGTTCACTTTGTATATAATTACTGCTGAAACTTCAGTTTCTTTTGTTGACGAGGACGTCAACTCTTTTTTAAGGGGGCAGTGTGGTGATTTCGCCGCCCGGCTTTCCCCCATCGCCGTAGCCGCAATCCCCGTAGTGTTATAGTCTGATAACAGGTGGCAGTACACAAGTAGTGTGATACTTTGCTAATAGGTGGCAGTACAGTCACAAAGGGTATAAATACGGGCCCTCGGGCCTAAGTAGTCAGTCACGAGCGGGCTCCTTTAGTGTGCACAAGTGGTACCTCAAGGCGATTCATCTTCCACGAAGACAAGAGTAATCGACGTGTCGATTCCCCTTGCTAGCCAAGGCCCTGCCGAGTTGTTGTCCGAAGCCGACAGCCCTCTCGTCGCCCTGCCCAGAGCAGATTCCGGTAGCTAGTGTATAGGCCTAGGGCTTAGTACACTACAAGACGCTAATTACCCGATACACGTAGGATTGCATTGCGGCTAATTGGCAACTCAGAAATCTGGATCCACCAAAATAACCCAAATTTTAACCCGACCTGGCTAACGGAAATAGTTAAACGCATATTAAGAGATCAATTTATTCCAAACTGGTTTTCGACGGTACAAGAATCCCCAAAATGTACTAACTATAGAATTTTTAAAGCGCCACGCTATGCATCCAAAACTGAATTTCGTGACGCCGTCGTAGTGCATCTCATTTACGGTGACCTCGTTCATAGCATTATACACACGGTCGATGTACACCATTTACACACATAGCTAATTCATGGTGGTGAGGTTGATCATGATCTTGTCAATGCATGCTCGACAAGACTGTTCAAATCTATCGATTTGAATGATGTAAGTTACCAATTAGGTACATGTATTCTGTGTGTTCTTACACACAAACGAATGAGTTGAAGCATGTGTACCTTACCTGATGAAGGGTTATTCACACTATAACACCACGTTGAACTTGTCAAGTGGTGAAGCTATGGCTGCCATGATATAGTCTCAGTCCAGCCTCGGTGTTATCACTGGCTTTATACGGCTGGACAGGGGACCAGTCATATCGAGGTGTGGAGGGAGAAAGAGTCACCTAACGCATATAGTCGCGCTTTAAAGAACGTTTTATATTTGAAGAATATCTTTGTAGCATGGAAAATTGGAATATTTTATGTAAATTTAGAACTTGTAATCATAAACTCCCTATTGAGACTGGAAGACATGCTGGTATCACATGCTGGTATCCCACGGGGAGAGAGATTTTGTACATTATGTAATAACTCGATTGGAGATGAATACCATATCCTACTTGAATGTGCCGCTATGATTAAATATCAGAAAACAATACCTCCCAAAATACTATTGTTCCCGGCCGAATATTTTAAAATTGAATGGTATTTTCATGAAACATTATAAGAAAATCGGTCGCTTCCTTCATGCCTGTAAGAACCTCTTTTTTTGATCTCTGTACCTGTCTACCCCTTACAATGTAAGCTTTGTATTATGACTGCTTCTGACCTGTCCTTTTTCTGTATCCTTCCTGTGTACATTTACCTGTTTTTGTACTCTCTGTAGGCCTACTGCGTAAACAGTGGAGAATAAATTTGAACTTGAACTTGAACTTGAACTTGAACACATACATGCATTGTATATAGTGTGTGTTATCTGTTGTGTATTTGTGAACGCACAATGCCGGAGTTCAGGTTGGAAGTAGAGGAATATCTCCGTGAGGTATTATTGTTACTAGGGGAAATGATGTTTTATCTTGACGATATTCTTCTCATGATCTCAGAAGCCGATCTTGCCCAAGCGCAGGAAGAGGCTTAGTTTCATTAGTTCAAATCTTTACAAACTGCTGTATCGTCCATGAACTGTTTAGTTTTTGTGAGAATAAGAATACATCTATTATTTTAAACCCCCATCGTTGTTTCCTGTGTCACCGTGGGTTCTGCCCTCCTGTGGAAATAGTGTCTCCAACCATCAAGGCCGGTGAAACGCCACAATTGGAATCCACCTCATTTACATGTACCTCTGGGATCTCTACTTGAAAGTGCTTGAGGAAGACCCCAAGGAAGGGTACTAAAATTTGCAAAATTCGGGGACGACTTTATACGTACACGTATTTTATCTGTATATGTATATGCGTGCAGTCACACAATTATCGTGCATTCAATCATGTCATGGCGATAAACTGTACAATATGACATAAAAATCGGCCTGCTTGTAGTCCATATGATAAATTGTTGCTAACTGAGAGTAAAAGGTAAGCTGCATGACACGGTATTAATGGGTCATATGAATAAAGACTAGTACATGCTTTTATTTGGATTTCGCAGTACAAATGCATTAGTCTATCCTGTACAAATATTAAAGGAGTTAGACGCCGAAGTTGTAAACAAGCTGGTTTGTTTACAAATATGGTCGGCAAACTAGTTTTATTCCTTCGTGCAGGTGGCAGCACCCGTGATCGTTAGACTGATTCCCGGTCCGATGCACCTCACTCACGATATTCACGTCAGTACATATCACCGACAATAGGTGGCAGCACCGCAGGCGTCCGTGGATAGAGAACCAGTGAGTGAGTGTTTACAACTTCGTTAAGTAAACGCATTTGCTTAGCGTTTCTTCATACCACCAAATGCCAAGGAAGGGTACTATCTAGACTGGTACGCGGTCTTCTGGGCAGCTTGCATTCGAAGACCGGTGAAAGCAAATGATCTGAGCCGGATTCCCGGCTAGTGACGTCATTCTGCAGCTCCAAGAGCAATAGACCGACGCAGAGCTAAATATAGACTAGCGGGCGCCATGATGGTTTTGTGCAATTTGCTTGCGTCTGTCCTAGTAGGCCTACGTGTATTTTTAATCAGGACAGTGTTCGGTCTAGGTACTATCTAGGGTACTTCCTGTTGTCTACGAAAGCCTAAGCATGTGCATAAAAGCCTAAAAGTATGAGTTGCGAACTTCATAAGCACTAGTCTGATTGTTTGCAAAAAGCAACACCCTCATTACCGCAACTGCAACTAAGGGTCAATTCGTAAGCTCTGTAACACGTTATACTATGGATAACTGTCTGAAACGTCTTGCCTTGTATACGAATGCTGATGAGACCGAGACCAAACAAATCTAGTCTTGCTCCTTGGTTTCACAACATGCAATGTAGGCAAAACTTCCCGGTCTGTTGGTTCCCCCGTATGTCATCACCAGGGCCGTGTAGGCCCCAATGGCCAATCACAATTAATATAGGTTAAATTCCCAGATTGTATTTACCATATTTAAAAAGATCATTGTACTTTTTCGTTAGCATTATATGTCACGCTATTGTGTGATTAAATAAGCTTTCGGGCAGTCAGGCAAGTTCTTTTTCAGTTTTTCATGGTGAAATTTTCATATTCTCCTGTACTGAATTGTACGTTCAGTGCCACCAGTGCATATCATTTTTTTGTAGTTTGACCTAATATGGAATGATAGGCCCAGACGTCCAAAATCCATATGTGTTAAGAGAGCGGGGCACTGTGGGCTTTTTTGCATGTTAAATGAGTGTACGTCCACGAATAGACCAGGAAGAAAGTGCTAAGGTGGGGATCGGCGGATTGCAATGAAATTTGGTGTGTAGTTACACCCTGGTGAGGGACAAAAGCACGCAAAATGTTGGCCCATCAATTGGCTGGTTGGGGAGTAGGCCTATATAGCAAAAGTGCCAGTGTGCTTTTATACAGGTCAAAGTAGGCATCCATAATTAAGATGCGGTAAACCTCTGCAGGGTCCTGGATGACAAAACTGGTCTGTAGGTTTTGAGACTTCATCTTTAAAAAACAAAAAGAAAATCTTTGCCCGCTCTTTACATTGCAGAGATATGCCTGTGTATACATGTACTATGTAGACATTTTAATGCACTACAAATGAGCGACATATCCATAATACATTCGTAATACCGATACATCAGTAGTGTATTTGTGCATGACTTTGCAGCTGCATATCTCTACAATGGAAAGAGCGGGCAAAGATTTTATTCTTTTAATAAAGAGAGGCACCCCCAACTCCTTTCCGTGATGTTCTCACCTTCCTCACCCCTGCAGAATGTCCGTAATTCGTTGTAGACCAAACCATACCTTTTTGATACGAGGGGGCAATACAGCACTGTACCTTTAAATCAAGAGTGATTTGGAACAAAAGAAAAATGGAAAAAATTGCAGGGGGCATCTACATGTATTTTCATTGACATATAAAGAATATCTGCTGCTGTTGCCTGCCAACCCGTGAAAATTCACTCAAATGGACAGTATACCGTATTTTGAAGAAAAATTGTTGTTACCGTATCTTTAAAAACATTTTTTGGCAGTGTTTTTGCCCCTTACTCCCAAACGGTGTGACCAATCTCCGACATATTCGGCCTGTCTTCATTGTGCCCCAAGACCATCTTCTGTAGGAGTTTGAGCCAGATCTGCCGACCTGCCACCTTAGCACTTTTTGCAGATTTAGCATGGTCCACTCGTGCGGAAATGACACTTTGTTTTTTGCCCGCCATGCAAACTTCTTCAGTCCACGTCGTCATTCCTTGACGGCTTCAAACAAAGGCTAGGCCTGTGTTGTNCCACCTCTGTAATTACACTTGACGGAAAGGGCAGGTAGCCTATTGGCGAATCATAACCCTAATTTGGGTTAGGGTCGTATAGGTCTTTTCATTGTGCACACCACGCAGTAATTAGGCCTAGCCCTGATTAGGGTCATCTGGACCTAATCTATAATACTTCCATGATCTATCATACTGTATGACGGCGGAAGCTTATGTGCTTGACGAAAGGCGTGAGCTCGGCAGGCAACGAACTTGATAAAATCTTGCTCCTCGTCATCGCCAGGGCCTTCTGAAAATCACTTTGTTTCGCACCCCCCTCCACGTCTTTTTTTCTGCGGCCGGGTTTCTAGCAAACATGTTTGCCAAGTAGATTATTCATTCTAATTTCCTAATTTTCCTGGATGACACAAACACCCTGAAAATTGCCCACTAAAATTGCCTAACAAGGACTACGTCCCGTCCGCTAATTTTTCCCCTGGGCCGTTCGGTGGATTCCGAGTACTTTCAGTAAACAAAAAGCCAAAAGAAAAAGACAGGAAAAGCGGTTAAAAAAAAGCCCCAGTCGGGAGTCGAACCGGGGACCTGCGGTGTATAAGGCGAACGCTCTAACCGATTGAGCTACCGAGACATCTGGCAGCGACGGCGTTACATCGAGACATGCTTATCGGTGGGCATGAATATTAATTAGCTGAACGTGCATGCAAGAAAATTATTCGTACTGCATACACAGCAGTTAGCTGTGCAAATAACCACTTCGATTTTGATATGGTTTGAGCTATCGTGATGAAACTTTGTACACATGTACATGTACAACCTTAGTCAAAAGTAAATGCCCATCTAATTCTACTGCATCGCAAAGTTCTGGTAGTCATGCGACTTGTGATCATGTGACTATTTCAAGATGGCAGGCCCAGGCAGGGTATGAAAATGCCGCTCACTGATTGGTTAATGGTGATGGTAGGTGGAAGCCTAAAACCTTCACCTACGCTTAGGTTATCAAGGATGAGCTTTCAGATTACGCAATGACCTTTAAGGTCAGAGGTCACACGGTCAAACAGTTCTAAAATGCAAATCTACTCAGAATTTTAGGGGAAAACTAATCAGAAGCCTACATTAACCATCGCACAGGTTTAATCGAGGATCCCTGTTAAGTTAAGTAATACTGCTCAAGGTCAGAGGTCAAGGTCACAGTTCACCAGCTCTAGAGTAGTAGACTTCTCATCGGAAACCGCTGACATCGCTCCGATGTCCTTCTCTTGTTTTCGTACACTTCGAGGGACAGCTTTATAAGACTTTACTTGATTATGCTTTGTGGAATGAGATAGATGTTTCCTGAATGAGCATGTCTCTAGAAAAGAGCCTAAACATGTCATCAAGAAAATTTGACTGGAGACAGTCGTATGTCTCCTTGAAATATTTGTTACGTTTACCGAGTTCCGAAGATCTCAACTCAAGATCCACAACTAACTTCTTTCACGGACAATGGTTCAAGTGATTTTTATCTCAAGTGGTGACAGATATTTTTCTCTGTGCACTGATGGGCGCAAAATATTCACAGTTGCTCTAAAATATCAAACCAACATGTAAATTCTGAGTAAACCACAAATTACATGTAAACATTTTTTCTTTTTGTTTGCTTTCCATAGGAATTCTGTCATTAGTTCTGTCTTGAAAGCAGCCATCTTGAAATCAAATATGGCGGACATGTGACGTCATTTTGATGATTCCATCGGATTGGCAACCACACCAAAACATGGGGTTAGCCGTTTAACTCACCTTCCTACATCGCTTAGAACTAAAGTTGTTGTCGAAAAAACTTGCTGGGTGTTGCTATCTCAATTTTTTTAGCAAAAACATGCTGCAGATTGGATCTAACCTAACCTTGACCTTTGTAACTGACCTTGACCTTTAATGAATTTGGCAATGTGCCAAAACGAAAGCCGACCTCTGATAATATACATATAGCCACTTAAACAAAATATATATCATTTCTAAAGGCTAAGGTATCGTCATTTTTTCAAAATAGGTCAAATTTGGCTTTGGTTTCCATGGAAACGGGATTTTGTCAAAACGCTTAAGGGTGCCAGGGTGGCGGATTCTGAATCGCGGTCATTTGGAGATGTCAAAAAACAAAAACATTTTTTCCTTTGCATCCAGACTAAATACACCGCCCAAATGGCTTTTTTCAGGTTTCACTTTGCCGGAAAATGCGCGCGTCGTTACGCCAAGCAGCGTCATTCGTGAGCTCACTTTGGGGGTAGAAGAGAGATCACCGGAAAGAGAGCTCTAGGTGTATTTCGTAACATTATGTACCAAAAGAAAGTGTTGTAAATACAGAATTTTTCTGCGTAAAAGTACGCCTGTTATTTCATGCGGTTGGGTGGAGAGAATGGTTGGAAATCCTGTCCCTAGGACACAAAAGGGGTAAAATGTGTCGAATTTTGCTTTGACCTTGACCTTTCTCTATGACCTTGACCTCTAACCTGGTGACCTATATATCATTTATGTACTCCAGGCAACAGTCAATGGATTTCCACTTTTGAACTAAGCAAACAGTACTCTCCAGCACAATTTAGCAGAATTTTTTCAAAAATGATATTTTTGTCTGGCGGTTGCCATGGAAACGAGATTTTTGAAAAGTGCTCAAGGGTGCCAGAGTGGCTCTCAGCAAAAATTGAATCGGCATGTTGCAAAGATGTCAAGACTGCCAAAATCCACCTGTTATTCAACACAGTGTCAAACATCATACACAGGCAAAAATTTCGGTCCCAATCAAGAAAATTTCGACAAAAGTTGCTTAATTCTTGGTTGACCTTGAACTTTGACCTTGACCTTGACCTTTGAACTATTTCTAATTGAGTCGAACGGATACTCGACCAAACTTAACATATTAATCGACACTTTGGTCATGTAAAAACCGTTTCTGAATACGCGGGTGGTGGTATTTACAAAAATACACCATTTTCATACTCGGTTGCGATGGCAACCACCATAATTCCTGCCCACACAATTTCCCAGATTGCCAACAAAGTTTTTCTTGTTCAGTAAGCGGTCCTCTGTCAAACTAGACATGTCGGCAAACTTCATACCAAAATGCCCACGGAATGCCCACTTTGAACCGGACTATTGACGCAACGTCGTATATGCATGCTCAATAAGACTGTTCAAATCTATCTATTTGAATGATCTAAGTTACCCATTAGGTATTGGGAGTGTTGCTACATATAGAAAAATGAGTTGAAGCATGTTACCTTACCTGATAAAGGGTTAGTCGCGCTATAACAGCTCGTTGAACTTCTCAAACGATGAAGGTATGGCGGCCATTTTTGTTTCGACATGGTATTAGTCCAGCCTCGCTGTCAAACTCTACAACAATGCCGATTTTCTCCACTACGTTACACAAATAGACACTGTCATCGACCAGTCGCCGCCATGTTTGACCGCATTACCGATCACAATTGGTACAATGTATATATTTTTCCATTTAACCTTCCGCTGCACTACTTTTCAAGATGATAACCTTCGAACGATACCAGAGGGTGTTGGTTGAACCTCGTTCCAAGACCCTCTAGTGAAGATTGCCTTGCTGTTACCAATGGCTATGTATAGGTTGGACGGGAGACCAGTCTGATCAAGGTGCAGAGGGAGAAAGAGTCACCTAATGCATACTGTTGGGCTTTATAGGCCTACTCCCTCATGTTTGATATTCGACGACCATCGCTGGGGAGATTCCACGCATCGCCGTCCAGCGCACACCATCTTCGATAATCGAAGGGTTATCTGCTCACCACTGCGTTACATCGCACATCACCCTTCGAGAAATAGACCGGTCTGCGGCGAATCCGCTGCCGCTTGAAGAGAAGGCCAATCAGAACCGATGTTGTAAAATTTCCTCGTGGAACAAATAGTGGCAGCCGAAGACCCGATATAAAGTGCAATATGATTGGTCGACCGGTAAAGTTGGCATAGTGCCAAGACACGCGGCGGACCGGTCTATTACTCGAAGGGTGATGTGCGATGCAACGCAGTGGTGAGCAGATAGGCCTTCGAGTATCGAAGATGGCGCACTTTTACTCGGTGGCGATGAGCTCGCTTCCGACATCTCCTAGTCCGCTGTCTGCTTTGAAGAAACTTTTACAGCGTAATTCACAACGAGCACTAGGACAGACTTTTACCAACAAAGTCAGGAGAGGTTACAATAGACTAGTACCTGGTCCTACCGATGGTGTCGCTTTTGAATGGTAGGACCAGTCTTGGCCGCCATTTGTGGAGGAATTCTGACAGTGACGTCACTTGAAAATTTTATGTAAATTATGTAAATTTATTCAATTCTCAATACGGCTGACGTACCAGAATGCAGATAGAAGGTGACCGACCTTTGACCCAGGAAATTCACCAATCACGCCGGGGTTTTCCATGTTAAAAATATAAAATCTATCAACATAATAGTTCACATACTTACCACCTGCGCCAGCACCGACCAATCAGAGGCACGAAGGCAGTAGGTACGCCCGGTCCAACATATGCAAAAGCCCGATGTAAAATAGTTAGGATCGGGTACCAGTCTAAGGTTGCAAAGCAGATGTCATGGTTGACGACTGCTCCGCAAAAGTCAGTCGCCTGTGTCGTGCCCATATGGAAGTGTACCGACGGCGAAGTAAACGCACCAATTTTGAAGTACCCATATGATCTGAATGTGCATGTACATACTCTAAATTCCCACTTACATGTCCCATTCCTGAACTCGGAAAAAATGACCAAATCCTAAGTTGAAGATATCGCACCGCAGTCATTCTTTGCCAGCTCGGGAGTGGGACAAGAGGCCTAAGTGGACAGGACATTACTCTTTCTGACCATACCCCCACCCCATTATCTTCAACTCAGGATTTAGTCATTTTTTCCTAGTTCAGGAATGGGACAGGTAAGTGGGAATTTAGAGTACATGACATATACTTTGGTTTAAAGCGTTGGCATTTGATGTCTGATCGGGAAAGGTCAGTCGCCGCATGTTTTCTACCGTTTGTCGACCTGACATCACATCAACAAACACAATTACCGGCAACCAGGTCGAATTGTTCGATGTATTTATTCTGGCGCTGAATGGATCACGAAAGTTGGTTGCTATCATAGAAAAAGTAGCGCGAATCCAATTTCGGCCGACTGCTCCAGCAGATAATTACTCGCTCGATATTACAAGATCCTGTATGGCTCTTATCGATGAAGAACGTAAACACTATTTGCACTACCTGATGCGGGGAAATTGGTTACTGGATTGTCTATAAACTGAAAAGAACGAATGCAAACACCGCAACCTAAGTGACAAGAGGAGGCTGTTCAGATTGGAGGAAATACGCCTCGAGGCTTGTTGTGAAATTAACAAGCAGTGTACCAGATGTGAGGAGATTCATTACTGGATGGAAAATGAATTCGACGAACATCAACATCACAACCGAAGAGACGACAATAGGCTCTCAGGAATCGAACAATACCGAGGTATGCTCTCATCACAAAATGACTACTGTCTTCTACATCATGTACGGGCCAGTGACGCTTGCCATCGTAACGCTAGGGATTGTGGGTAATGTCTTGGCCTACGTTGTCCTCCGTCGAGAGATGCGGCCATCATCCATCGCTGTCCTCCTTAAGTCACTCTGTGTCGGCGACATCGCCTTTCTGTTGTGCAACACCTGGTACTACTCGGCCGAAGCATTTGATACTTACCACAGACGTTTTGTAATTGCGTCGATATATCCAGTTACACATAAGTATGTCGCCGCCGCCCTCTGGACGTGTAAGACTAACAGCGTGTACCTCGTTGTTTTCGTGTCAGTTGTGAGATGCATTGCTGTGTCGAATCCCCTGAAAGCAGTTTCTATTTGCACCGTCAAGAGGACAAGAATATCCGTGGCATGCTTAGTGTTCTTTTCAGTCGGATATAACATCGTAAAAATCTGGTACGAAGAAGTAGAGGGCTGGAAATGGGACGCGTGTCTGAAGAAGATGATCCCAGTTATACGTCCGAAACTAGCTGGCGACCATTACTTTAACATCATATACGTGAACTTCCTGTACTACCTGATCTTATTCGTAATACCTGTGGGTACCATGCTGTACTGCAGCGTCCGCCTCATCAAAGCGCTCAAGGAGGGAGATTTCTCGATCAGAGAAAACGACAAACTGCAGAGACAGTCGGACAACGTGACGGTTCGTGTCATCGCCGTTGTGGTATGTTTCATGGTGTTAGAACTCCCAGCCACTCTCTTAAACCTGTTGCTCGTGATCAACACTCATTACGCTTTCACGGATGTACACATTCTGGGGGATATAACGATGTATTCTTATATTTTAGGAAGCATAAATTCATCCATCAATTTTTTTCTCTACGTCTTCACGGGCAAAAACTTTCGGCGGATCGCACGTAATTTCATCACATGTCGGCGTCCAAACTGCGAACAGACGGCTACAACTGAAACAACGGAAGTATCAGGACAATGAGGAGGCATTTTATGTAAGGAGTTGGAAGAGTCTGAGGGTAATTTTACCTTTTTAGCACGGTAGGAACGACTATCCATGGTCATCGATTGACGGAATAAGCCGCATTACAATATAGGATTGTGTGCCAGCCATGGTACACACAGAAAAATATTCATCTCCACTTGAGATAAGTGCTGTCTTGAAGCCCTTTGAAACACAAATATCTTGTATTTGAGATAATAATATCTCGAATCGAGAAAGCATCTGTCTAGTGGCAAAACCTGATATATTTGTGACTCTACCTGAGACAAATAGCGTGTTAAGCCTCCCGATACGCAACGTATCTCACGCTTGAGATATCAATAACATCGAATCGAGATATTGGTCATCGCAAATAAACTAGATCAGTGCGGGCCACCAGTTGGGCCTGACGAGATAACAGTGTTGCAATTTGCAAAAAAATATTACAGAAACGCTGACTTACGAAAGCAAACACATAAGAATATTGATAAACTATTGTTTGAAATCTGAGATACAAATTATAGGTTGTGAATGTTTCCCTTTCAGAATTATAAAGACAATAATTGTACAGCGTCGGTTTTCTCTCAAATACCATGCAAAAGATTCTGTGCTGTGCATATTGGTCTACCCTATCAAACTGAACTCTACACAGCTTCTCGGCCTATTGGCTAAGTTGAATTTTAAGAGTTGCGGTCATTTGCATTGCGACAGTTAAGCAATCAAGGTCAAATAACTCTACTAAGGGTTGTTGCAACCATGTGGTTGGTTACAAACAACCCTAGTTGGGTTGAAAGATCCAACAATTGGGGTTGATAAAGAACTAAACTGTCGGGTTGATACAAACAATCCATAACATTCATATCAAAATGAACGTCATCTCATCTGTCTCCAGAGAAGAGCACAAAATATCATCCAGAATATTTGACTGGGGACAGTCGAAATGAACCTCGTTTCAACTGAACACATTTCAGTCTCAAATAGAGACCACTGTTAACTCATATCGAGACGGCCGTCATCTCAGCTGGCAGATTTGACTTGAGACAGTCCTATCTCAACATGAAACATAAGTTATTCGTACTGAGATTCAAAGATCTCAACTTGAGATACAAAAGTAACTTCTTTTACGGACAAGCGTTCAAGACATTTTTATCTCAAGCTGATGAGATGAATATTTTTCTGTGTGTAGGTCACTTCCGACCAGGGATTCTAAAGTTCATCCAGACGGTAAATTGATCAGTATACAATATAATTCCACTTTATTTCATCGGCAATCCACCTCAAACGGCCAGGTTCGATCGCCTTCTATATATCAATCAGCGAAAACCACGAAAAACGTGTTAAAAAGGTAAAATTTCCCTCAGACTCATTCGTTCCTTGTTCGTTCATCATGCGTTTCATGGGCGCAGCCATGTTTGATGACGTCAAATCTGCCTTTGGCCAATCAGATTCGGATGCTCAGATCTGGACACTCGCCACCTGGCGGTAACGAAAGTTGTTGTCTTTTCTGCCCCGGGTTTCTACCAGACTCTCCTGTGTAACTAGAGCGAGAGGATGGTGAAGCGAGATAGACGAATGGCCAAGAATAGCCTACACTCGTCCCCAGTGGCCTCGAGCTTAATACTAGTTATACGCTCTCAACCACTGGCACAGATGGGGCCGGATCATGTTTCTCTACACTAGATGGCGCAAAATGTCATCAACTAATCAGCGACCAGTATTTCGCGTAACTAAGGAAAATATGAAACATTTTCTTATTGGCTGCATTGGTCACATGACAAGTATCGAGTGGCCGTAGCTGTATATTCGGGGCTTTTTGTGCTATTTTGCACCACTTTTTTGAACACATTCACTCCGAAATGAAAAGTTAACATACTCAACGTCACATCCCTTACAAAAATGTACCACGTGTAAATGACATTACCACGTGGTAATGTCATTTACACGTGGTACATTTTTGTAAGGGTATGACCCGATGTGGGACAGTACAGCGGTGTAAGCACTTTGTATTCAGCATGTTCTTGGATTGCCGTGATTGCGTCCACAGAAACAACACGGCCAAAGCTTGTTTGAAAGCTGATCAGTCATTGACTGGTTTTTCCCGCGCAACTGGTAGTGACACCTAGTGTTCAGAAAAGGACCTTGGCACCAAGTTTTTCAGTGGTTGAGGGTGACAGCTTCGAGCGGAGGCCGATACCATTGAAGTATTGAGTGTAAGAATAGCCCAGAATGCAAAAGAATCGACTACGAGGCTGTTACGGACGATAAGAAAGGGTTATGATCTACGAAACTTGAAATTCGTGAAGCGTCCCACCAATTAGTTTTTGACAAACAAAAACTTTCGTGGCGGCTCGACGAACTCACACGAACTGCACGAATGTTTAGGAATCAACTAAGAATCATTTAAGAACTGCAAGAAACGTTTGAGAATTATATACGAACCGCGCAAATTTCTGATTCGGGATATTCGGCGTCAGTGAAAGCGGAGCATAAAGCCCGTGGCCATACGAATATGGAATTTTGAATTTCGCGTGAAGATGGCCCCAAAGTCAACTTCCAGAATCTTGCAAATTTTCGACCCCAACCGGGGTCTTCTTCAGGCTGGCATTTATCAGTAAGATTTCCAAAAGTTTCCATAATTCGTATGGCCATCGGGTGTCAACTTCGGGACAGTGCGACACGGGCTTTCGCAAACCGAGTGGATTTTCGCCAGTTGATGAGTTCAGATGAAAAGGAAAGAAAAAGTGTATTTGGGACACTGGTGTAAATGTCAATAGGCCTCCACAATTGTTATGTGAAAACAGCGGTAATTCAGGCCTAAATCGAGCATTTTCCCTATCTTTTTGCCTGATTATGATAATTCAACGCCATGGTATTTGGACATGATTCCTACGGTACATGTCATTCAACATTGTCAAAAACTGGTACATGTATTATGATTCGGTTTAATTGATAGCGAATACACTTTTTGTTCAGCCTCATCCTGTTTAGTTCTGCCTCGGAAAAACTCAAAACGAGAGTAAAGATAAAGAGGTCAATTGCCGAAGTCATATTCCAACCACTTCCATTCCGCCTAAATGCGTCTCTCACTTCGCATTGTGCAACTCATTCGGAACTTCCGAAGGCAACTGCTCGGCAATTTCCGTGACAACTCGCATTTCCCCTCGGACACAATTCCAAGGCAGCCATCTTGAATGCGCAACGATTCCCTTGCGTTTCTGTGGGTTTGGATGCGGTCGCCTCATCACACCTGCAGCACCCTACGCATGAACCAAATACATGTAGTCACACAAAAACGTTGCGTTATTGGATCAATAATTGGCAGATTGGGTGAGATACCGGTACGTTTATATATAATATGCCTCAACATATCCAGCAAATAAGGTTGAATAGTCCCACGGTCGGTCACGTGGGTTTGTTGATAAACAATATGGCTGCCTTGGACTTGTGTCCGAGGTGAAATGCGCCGCCCAGTGTGGACAGATAAGCAGTTCGCCTCAGGTCGTTCCGAATGGGTGCAACTGAGTAGGCCTCAAGTTCCGAAATGATTGACTCACAAGATATGTATGTAAACGATTCTGCAACGGTGTTGATCCACCAAAAGCTTTGACTAGATAATCCTGGAAGTAGGCCTACATGAACAATCATGTCATTCGGTTTATAACGTTTTTTCTACATGTGTCAAGTATTCACTACACTAGAGTACGTTTACGTAAAATTATAATACATGTATGAATGGCGCTCCTGGGTTCCTGTCAAATGGCTCTAACCAATCAAACTAATGGTTTCATTCAATCTGTCAAGAGATACTATCGCGATCCCTGATTGGCTAATGCAGTGTCGGATACAGATATGTTCCAGGTCATCCGCGTTGACAGCCTTAAAAACGGATTTACCCAGTACACGATACACACAACTTTATCCTGGTTCCAACTAGATTAGAGTTACTGAAGACAGATTGCAGGCGGTAGTGGAATTCTAGGCCTAGCTCGACGCAACACGTATCATCGACAGCGTTTTGTATTCTGTGGGTGTACGCATTTCTCCGCGTCGCTTGGCGCTTGATCTGTCACCGCATTTCATCCTGAGAACATCAGGGGTTCTTAGCGCTCTCTCACTTCGTCACCACACACAGTGACGGTGAATCGGTTAATGTTGTCCTGGGTACATCTCATTATTACCCAGGGTAATCCTTTTTGTTACCCAGGATCGTCCCGGGGCTGACTTCGATTGTAACTCGAGTTGAGCTCGGGCGACCCGAGTTACAAACGAATTGCAAAATCTACCGGAGTTGCCTAACTTTGCAACAAAGATGGCGTCAAATCTACCCGGCCCGACCAGCCCACCACCAGTCGAGGGTAGCGAAAAACTTACTCGTCCAAAACGGCGGCATGTGAATCGGACGCGGGATATTTTTGTCCAAAAATGGAATAAATAATAGTCAAAAATCGTTGTTCTTGCCAGAAATAAGTGGAGACAGGGACAGGAGCACTTTTGCCCTCGGTTTTGGGAACAACCAAGCAGTAAATGGCGATGATGATGGACTGATCATCTTTGGGTACTCGGGCCAAGGCATAAACATTACATCCATGGCAACAGGGGTTGTTGGTGTACAAATTCATTGTTACTGGTGAATAGTCATTATTTTCATAAACGATGAAACATATCATCATTTCATTTGCCCTATCAGCTGATTATAGCTGATTTTTGTCTGTTTAAAACGCCCGCTAAAAATTGATGTGAACGGCCACATTGAAAATACACGTACTGAACTGACAACAACAACGATTAAGCTAATTTTGGAATTCGATTCGGAACCCAGGTAGGCATGCACATTTTGGTTTTTTGACGTCATAACCGGTGGCAGATTTTCAACTCGAGTAAGTTGTCGAGTTACAATCGAAGTCAGCCCTGGGTACAAGTAAGGTACCTTAACATTACCCCGTAAATCCGCGCCATTTTCCACCTGCGCCCAAGGTTGTGGTACATGCGTTCACATTCCCCTCCCAGTGCATATCATGGTGTCGCGTGCAAGCCACTTCAGTTTCGCATCAACTTTGACACCTGCTTTCAACTTGTATCTACCATTACCGACATCCACCAGATTTTTCTTCAGCTTTCTTCCTTTTGAAATGAAAATTCCATCCCTATAGGATGGAATAGATTGCAAATACGCCTGTAAATCGCAGTCTTTAACGCGAGTTGCCATTCTGACACCTGCTGACAATCACCACGTCAAAATGCACCTGTATAACTTCGTGGCGGACTAGAATAAGATAGTACCGTACCTCGAGCGCAGGTGGAAAATAGCGCGGATTTCAAACTGGGTAATGTTAAGGTACCTTATTTATACCCAGGATCGTCCTGGGTAACAAAAAGGATTACCCAGAATACCCAGGGTAATAATGAGGTGTACCCAGGACGACATTAACCATTCTGCATAATGCATCGTGTAGAAATCGGCTAACCTCTTCCTACACTCTGCAGCAAGCAGCCAGATTCCGTGTTCAACGCTTTGGGATTTTCTCGTGCGCCCAATCAGAAGCCTCGTTTCTTCGTCGTTCACGAAGAAAAAATATCAGTGACGTAATTTTATCAAATTTTGATTTGTCGACGTTATTACCGGGAACACGTCATGCACGTGGGTCGGGGCAAGGTTTGCCGTGATTGGCTGCTATTTTTGGGACCTGGGAAATCCGTTGAACACGGAATGTGGTTTGCTTGCGTGAAGGTCAAGGGAGGAGAAGCCGAGTCTTTACCTGAACTCAGTGAAGATGACATTAACCGATTCAGCGTGACGGTGGCGGTGA
>NMRB01001524.1:81377-95856 GCA_002633025.1 Notospermus geniculatus | reverse complement strand
TAGCACCAAAATTATCATATCCCTTCGTCGTTAATGGTCCCAATCAGACTAAATATGTATGAAATAATCTAAATATGTGCAATTTTAACAATTTCTAAGGCAGCACACTATGGAAAGCAGCCCGAGTCGAAGACTTGGAATGACGTGCATGAAGCTGAGATCGCTGTTGTCGGTTCGATCATTGTGATTTTTTTCCAATATAATCGTCATATTTTGAACCCACTCATGTCGTTTTGATGAAAAATAATTTCAGTTATTGTTTGATGGTACTCTAAAATACCACTCACGTATGATTTAATAAGGCGGTTGTCTATGATCATTGGGATTTTATGCGATGATCATAGGTATATTTCATCTCGATTCACTTTGTGCAAGCACACGACATTTCCCATGATTCCTCATTCCATGAACAAAAGAGCATCCAACATGTCAAAAACTGGCGCGGGAAATTTAAATAGTGCTGTTTTCTATTTTGTCACCTAGCGGCCCCCTAGAGATAGCGCCCCCCTAGAGAACAAATTTCGAATTAATTTCCATTGCACTTGGTGTACCAGAAATCAAGCTTCATACCCTATCAATTTCAGTTTGATATATTGCCTCTGGACCGAGTTATTGGGGTTTTCCATTTTACGGAAAATGCCCCCTGGAGAGCAGAATGTAGGTCAGATCGCAAAAATTTTTGGTCCTGTTTCGAGTCCTTCCTAGGGCCTACCCCTCCACCAACTTTCATGACCCTCGGCCTTGCGGTTGCGAAACGTGCCTGTTTAACGGACTACAGACACACAGACAGACGGACGCCACTCAGTATACATATGAATAACTCCGCTGACCTTTGGTCAGCTGAGCTAAAAATGAACATAAATAAGGACAGCATTTGAAAAAAATGTAACTTAGGCTGAAGTTACATTTTTTTCAAATATTTTATCTCCACACTTTTTATTTCAACTATTTCAATAAGGACAGCATTTGAACTTTGACATCTTACTCTCTTATCTGTTACCTAACAACATGCAGGGGTAAATGGAGAAACAAATGTGTGAAGAAACAAGCACCAAATGAATAACATGAAGATAATTAAATAACATGAGAGATTAGTAAATGGAAGAGAATGGAAAAGGATACGTTAGTAATAAAACTGGGATTATTAATGATAGGTGTGCGATGTGAGGGAGGTGCTGAATGGAAAAGGAGGTTACCAAAGTCAGATTCATTAAGCGGTGAAGTCCCTCTGGCCGATGCACTATGCCTACGAGACGCTCATAGATTGTCTCACCATTCACCATTGCTTTCTGTGCGCTATATGCCCTTTCATTAGTAAGGACATCCCCACCAAGGATAATTTTCTCAATTGCCTCAGGAGGATCACTGCTAGTATGAGGTACAAAATTTTCATGAATCCACATGAGTATATCGATCATTTCGTCAGACTTACTTTCCGACTTATTCAACAAGTCAAGGATAACAGACTCAGTTTTCTCAGACATTTCACCCATGTATGGGTGCTTGATATACTTAGGAAATGCTTCCTTGTATTCGGCCAAGAATGGCAAGGTCTCAAGAAGTATATGAGCAATGTGGTGGCACAAATTGTTGTCAAGTTCACTGCATTCCACTGGGCTGGGCAAAACTTCAATAGTGTCAACTGTTCGAATGTCTGCCTTTGGCTGGGAGTCAGGAAGAGTACTGTCTGTGATTCGTTTCTTAACTCCTAGATTCAGGAACCAATGGAGACTTTTCCTTTGGCGATTCGCAGTCATATAAGTCGGATTGACTGTTAAATCACAGTTATCCGATACGATGTCATAGGTGCAGTGAAGTGGCGAATGAGGGAAAAAATCTATACTGGGATAATCGAAGTCCATGAAGTTGCTGCTGGAAATGGAGGTGGACTGTGTACACTTGTACACAGGTACAGTGCCCTTCACCATTTGGATTGAAGCTAGAAATGAATGGGGTTTGGGTGCATACATCCTTGAGCCAAACTCAAATGACCCATCTACCACATATCTACCAGACGAATCAAATTCAACACGGAAAATGTGTACACACCTTTCAGCTTATCACCTCGATGTAGATATGAAAAGATTCCCTGTCTGTCACACGAGTGCTCCAGCATGTTGACTGTCCACCTGTCTTCAATTCCTCGCCTAATGGACCCCATCATCTCTTCTACTCGCTCAGCATGTGCCTTGGCTATCTGGTGTTTCTTCTTCCAAAGTGCACTTGTTCCCACTGAGTACCCGATACTCTGCATCAGATTGATTGTCTGGAAAAAGCAATGTCGGAGTAATGGAACCATGCAGATACTTAATAATACCAAAAATAGATAAGAGAGGATTGTAGTACACTACAGTACTCTGCATAGCTTGATGGACAGTATGAGACATCTTGCAGTATGAGAATGCCCTACAAACTAAAAATATGAAATCAGATCATAATCCATGTAAAGTCTGAAGTGTCTCATTACAGAGTGCACGGGTTCTGAAAGCACAGTCCTTCTGGTTGGTATATGTGCAACCTTTTTTGGTGCCAAGGAAACAAATGGTAGCTCACCAGGGCATTCCCCTCACATTTATGTCAGTTCCCCATGTTTGAATAGCTACCATTATAATGGGGAAGCAGCATTGAAATATCACACTACCTCGCTCCCCGAGTCTCACTCTCAGAAGATAGCACAGACTGAAAGCAGAGTGACCGGAGACCTTGGGGATCAAGATGCATTGATCAAAAGTTTAATAGAGAACAATGCAATCACACACCTTATCCGTCGCTCCCCCATGGTCCAATGTTAGGCCCACAATGTAGCCGATCCGGCATAGATCCTTATTTCTGTGCTTCAGGAGGGATCCAGTGGAAAAACAGGCTGCAAGGGAAATATCCTTGCCTGTGACACTCTCTATAGCCTGCAGGAGAAGTGGCGCCTTCTCCTTCATCTCCCTCTCCAATAGACCAATATTGAAGCTAATCAGATCATCTGGCGCAGTGTACCGTAATACTGAAGGGTTTTTGGTGCTACTCAGTCCTCGGCATTGTTCAGACAAGGTTCCCATCACAAGTTTTTCCAAGTGAGGCTTAAAGCTGAACTGCATGCATAAAACCAGGGCCTCTCACGTTTTAAAAAACGCCCGCGCCACAGCGCGGGCAGAAACTAAAATAACCTGGGACATCCGCCATGTTTTAGTGGGACTCCAAACATGATAGAGTACCCAAGCATGTAGGTGGCAGCACCTTATTTGCGTCCTGACCATCAGCAAGTGGAAGTCACGCTGTATGTACATGTGCATGTAGGCCTACATACCAGAAGCCCATGTAGGCCATCGGTATGTACAGGCTATACAGACAGTACACGCGCATCTCATGAAATGGTGGAACCACGGAGAGTAGGGGGTTAAATTTCTAATACACTATATTATACACAGGAGCTGTCATGGCGGATCCCGGATTCCTGGTTTTGACCCTGTACCGATTCTTTGAACCAATATCCTATCGAAATAAAAGATGCTTTTACCAGAAATGCGACTTCATTTTGATCGTTACATTCCCTACCATCGATTCGTTGCATCCCCTTGCATCTAAATGTGCGTGAATACGCCAAAATCGGCTTGAAGCGAGTAGAGCTGCGAATGACGGTGTCTACTGATGAAACTCGCCATGTTGGAGTGCTACACAGGTCTGTGCAAAAGCAGTCTCACGCAAGCAGTCTCGCGCAGCCTGTGTGTACACAATGCTCTGAAGGCGGCACTCCAACATGGCCAACATGGCGAGTTTCATCAGTAGACACCGTCATTCGCAGCTCTACTCGCTTCAAGCCGATTTTGGCGTATTCACGCACATTTAGATGCAAGGGGATGCAACGAATCGATGGTAGGGAATGTAACGATCAAAATGAAGTCGCATTTCTGGTAAAAGCATCTTTTATTTCGATAGGATATTGGTTCAAAGAATCGGTACAGGGTCAAAACCAGGAATCCGGGATCCGCCATGACAGCTCCTGTGTATAATATAGTGTATTAGAAATTTAACCCCCTACTCTCCGTGGTGGAACAGCGCTGCAATAAAACAAATATCTGAGAAGCTGTTTGTACTTCTAGGCCTGACAGACTATCATACCCTCAAAAATTGGCCTACAGCATTCACTTGGCAGATGTTTCACCTATCGGGCCCTGCCTATCCATATTAGGCCTCCGGAACATGCACACACTGAGCTAAGGGACAAACAAAACACGCCAATTTAGGCCTAGCAAATATGTCATGAGAGCCGAAGCCGAAATGAAAAAAGACGGAAAACAGTACTAGGAATGAATGCTCACCTGATACACATCCTGATAGTCAAAAGTATCCAAAAGCGGAAAAAATTGTTCACAAGTATTCCTCGCACCGAACTGCCGAATGTTGACGTGTCATGGCCCTATTGTGGCTTTCCTGTAACCTCGGCCATATGATCAGTACTCGACGATGAACTGACCATAGGCCTATGTGGGCATTTACACTATTGCGAAACCTGGGAACGACTATACCCCAATACGCAATAACTTCGCCGCGAAAAAGGGCTCGCATAAACGCAGCGGACCGCTGGTCTAGTGGAAAACGCGCCGGTCTTCCAAGCCAATACTTGGAGGTTCGAATCCGGATCCGTGCTCTTCCTTTTTTCATTCGAATACTTTTTCAGCATTCCGCTTTCTGATATGCAGGCCAACAGGCACATGCACTTACAGCGTTGATCACTTGTCGGTAGTCAGGACGCAAATAAGGTGCTGCCATCTACATGCTTGGGTACTCTATCATGTTTGGAGTCCCACTAAAACATGGCGGATGTCCCAAGTTATTTCAGGCACTGCCCGCGCTGTGGCGCGGGCGTTTTTTAAAAACGTGCGAGGCCCTGGTTTTATGCATGCAGTTCAGCTTTAATGTCTTTGCTAGAGTATGCAGCATGGGCAATGGCCTGGTCTCCCCGTCGGTTCACAGTAGCAGGACAGAGTTTGTGCAGGGGCTCCTTCACTATCGCAGTCTTTTCCCCACTTGGGTAGTCAACCGTTACCTGTAATTAAAATAACAGCATAGCACCATCACAATACTCAGACATGTCAGAGACAGACCTGCATTCCATCATCATTCAGATCATATGTTTACATGTATGTTTATGAATGAATGAGTCTTAACTTCACAGATCGTTCTGTCTTGAGGTCACCTTCTTCATGAAATGATGGCAGTGCAGCTTCTGGTGGAATATTTCGGTTTTCTTCGCCACTGGTGGTGATCACAGACACAGGACAACTTGCATCACTCATGTCAGTACACCTACCGGTAGATGATTTCTCTAGTGGCCTTTGGGGTGAATTCCTGAAGTCGAGCCGCTTTCGACGGTGGTGGGAAGGTGTCACGATGGCATGGTGAGTTTCTGAAACTCCTGGAGATGGGTCACATTTTCGTTTCGTACCAACACCAACATCTGGGGTCTTCAGCTTCAACCTCTTGCTGGGGGGCATTGCAGGAGGGGGTGTCCTTACTGTACTACTGCTGGTAAAAGGCTTGACAGGGCGAATTGGAATCGGAATTGATGATCATGCAGGCAGTCGTAATGGCAGTAGGCCTGACGTTAGGCCTAATCCTAGCACAAGCAGCATCAGCATGGGCCTGCTGAGGCTGAGCAGGGCCAGGCATGACAGTGGCATGCCTTCCCCCGATTAACACTTACACATCGTGACTTTAACGTGTCATATACACCCTGGCGCTCAGTTAGCAGTCGATCATACCTGGTTTTCAACTCGAAATCGAATTTCATAAGCCTATTCAGTATGTTCATACAGGCACGACAGAGAACGTCCGACTTGCCATCGTTCTTTGCTGGCATCCTGCCCTCCACAGACTGCAAAATGGGCAGTATTTCCGGTAGATTACTCGCGAAGACATTCCGTCGAAGTCTTGAAGGAACTTCTTCGCCGCATACTCGACAAAATTTCGACATTTGGCCTATCCAATGAAAAAAAACACCAAAACAAAAACGATACACCTTCTCATCTTGACATGCTTGATCTGCAGCATGAAAGTTGTCAAATTGTGGGGATTCCCGGAAGTGATTGACCCGAACATCGTAACTTACGCCGGCTCCCATTGGTCGAATCTTGGCTCTTCTATTTACTGCTGTTTCAATGGCTTTTGATCAATTCTACCTTTACATTTGACTAATATATTCTCCGCAATATTTTTAGGAACAACGGACTAGTTATCTTTATTTTATCAACTTTAATATTTATTCTGTAGTATCTGTGCCAGAAGCCATTAATTTTACGTGAAATGGAAAATATTGATTTCTAGCGGCGGGGTGCACTTAAAGCGAATCAAAAGCGAAAAAAATTGATTTAGAAATAGAATTTGAAAGGGGACGAATTTTCGAGAAAAATGTAAACAAACTTCTCCAGAATGTCAACAAAATAAATTTTCGTGCATTCTGATTGGCTGAATTTTCTGTTTACAAACACCATCCAAATGTAAACAAAATCCGCTTTTGATTCGCTTTAATAGACTAATGGGACTAGCTAAAGAGCCAAGAAATGGCCAGCATCTATCAAGGTAGGAGAGAAGTCGGAGCGAAGTCGGAGGGCGGAGTGACCGGAGACCTTGTGGATCAAGATGGCAAACGAACAGAGCCGATCTGCGTCATATGTTTGTTCAGTGTCGTGCGTTCATCACTACGTCCGCATCGACATTACATCAGTCGTGCTGCGAGTACTATTGCGGATTTGAGTGACGATAAGGCTTCCCTTACATCGAAGTATTCGGTATACGAAAACGCCGGTTAACAAAAGCATTCCGAGTATTCACCACCGTGAAGCCATTGTCAACCGGTGTTTTCGTATACCGTATACTTCGATGTAAGGCTTCCTTTACATCGAAGTATACGGTATACGAAAACGCCGGTTTACAATGGCTTCACGGTGGTGAATCCTCGGAATGCCTTTGTTAACCGGCGTTTTCGTATACCGAATACTTCGATGTAAGGGAAGCCTAAAGGAAGCCTAAACGGCACGAAAAATTTTTTGATGACTGTCGGTACGATAGCGTATTAAAATGGTGTCCGTCGTGTCGGGCGCTAGAGCGATGTTTTTCGACTTGTCATGCTTGTGCATGGTCATGTGGCACTTGCAAGAAGAATCTCGTCTTCAGGTGCTGTACCCAATCCTCTGTATACTTTTGCAGATAGAACTATACCCAGGGTATAGTTTTGTGGGACG
Source organism: Notospermus geniculatus (assembly GCA_002633025.1). Classification (NCBI taxonomy): domain Eukaryota; kingdom Metazoa; phylum Nemertea; class Pilidiophora; order Heteronemertea; family Lineidae; genus Notospermus; species Notospermus geniculatus. The sequence continues at coordinate 88,624 of NMRB01001524.1, read as the reverse complement.
ACATTGAACCTGGGTATATTTCTGTTATACCCAGGAGGACATTAACCGATTCGGCCCAACTATTTGTCAAACTTTAACTGACGCTATAGCGACATTTGGCAACCTCCGGCCAACGTTGTGATACCCATTGACCCAACCATTATCAACCTTTGACTAACCTTATAGCCAACGTTGTGCCAACTTTGGCCCAACCATTTATCAACATGTGCGTCTTACCATGAGGCTAAGTCGACAACTCTTAATGCAACTTTAACCTTGGCCAATAGGCCGAGAAGCTATGTAGACAAATGCACAGCAAAAAACCTTTTGTATGGCTCAAAGAAAACCAATGTTATACAATTATTGTCTTTATAATTCTGAAAGGGAAATTTTCACAACCTAAAATTTATGTCTCAAATCTCAAGTCATTGTTTATCAATATTCTAATATGTTTGCTTTCGTATGTCAGCGTTTCTATATTAAATTTTTGCGAATTAAAACATAATTGATATCTCACCAGGTCGAACTGGTCGCCCACTCCAAATATCAACGTCAGGCCAACGTAGATGAACAACCCGCCGCTGACTCTGTCCCTATGGATCTCTCTCATATCTCAACGTACGTAGACCTAAGGAGGAACGTAGACGATATGACAATGCCCGATAGTACACGTCCAGTGAATGGTCAAGCGCCGACATGTGACCACTGCACAGAATTCAATTATGAGCTGTTCTTCAATGGTTGGCGGGTCAGTTATTCATGAGCAAGCAGCGAGTGCGATCAAACTGCACTCTCTGGTCGCGGCTAGGCACATTCAAGCAATAGTTATTGTCTTCTTTCACATTGCGCAACCACAACAGCCCTTGTGATCTCTACAGACCTTGGCTGTGCTTGAACATTTTATTGAATCATCAAGGGCCGATTTAATACACGTTCGCTAAAGCCTAGGTCACACTTTGGCGACTTAGGAGGGCGAATCCCCGCGAACTAGAAAAAGTGATAAAATCGTGGCAATTCGTTTTGTGCTCGTGGTGAATTCTCCCTCATTCGCCGGCATTCTTGGCCAGTCTCAGAGGGGTGCGACTGTTTTGAAATGTTCCAAAACATTCGCGGTCCAAACCACGAACCACCGCGAAGGAGCACGACTCCATTACGAATCGGTACAACTGAGCAGGACTTCACTACGAATGAGTGAGAACCGCGGGAGGACCCCGCGAATGGTGCCGAGCAAATGTCCCTGTCACACTGTGGCGACTACTGTGGCGAATCCCCGCGAACTGCGGGGATTATTTTTGGAGTAGGAATGATGAAGAATCACCACGAATGTATACGATCGCAGTACGAACTCACTAGGATTGAATACGAACGCAGTACGATTGACCGAGAATGCAGTACTTTTTTTACACTCGCCACCATTCGCGGGCGGTCTTCCCACGGTTCTCACTCATTCGTAGTGGAGTCGAGCTCAATCGTACTAATTCGTACGGATTCGTGCTAATTCGCGGTGCTTCGTGGCGTATGCGTATTGGATTCAAGGTCAATCGCGCCTCACTACGACCCCCCTACGAATGTTCACGAATATATGCGAATCGCCACGACTGGCTCCAAGAATGCAGTAGGAATGCAGTACGATGAAAAATAAATTCGTGCTTGGACTGCGAATTTTTGAACATTTCAAAACAGTCGCAGCCCCTCTGAGACTGGCCAAGAATGACGGCGAATGACGGGAGAATCCACCACGAGCCCAATACGAATTGCCAAGATTTTTTTCACTTTTTCTAGTTCGTGGGGATTCGCCCTCCTAAGTCGCCACAGTGTGACAGGGGTTTAAATAGTCGCGTTCATTCTGCATTCTAGGTCAATCGTAGTGAGTTCGTACTGCGATCGTATACATTCGTGGTGATTCTTCATGATTCCTACTCCACTCTTCTAGCTTCGTACAACGTTCGTACATGATTCGTACTACATGCGTAATGATTCTTGTTCATTCTCACTCCAATCTTACTCCCGTCGCCGACATACCTACGGCAATCTTTCAAAATACGTACAGCATGCGTACCACAATCGTAGGACATTCGTGTATGTAGGTCCAGACAGGGCCCAAAACAGGCGAATGACGACGACAAAAATAAACGCCCAGTTCGCGGTGATTCGCCACAAAAGTCGCCAAAGTGTGACAGGGGCTTAAAGGGCTCCGCACACTAGCGACTAAATTGAGGAGACCAGCGAGGCGACTGTCGACTACGACGTCGCAGGCGATAATCGCCTGTGAGGTCGATGAGCTGATGTTGCACACGACAATTTCCTAGGACGATCCGCAAACGGGCGACTATTTTGCTGGAGACGGTCGCGGTAGCAGTGGACTCAGCCAAGCGACCAAAAGTTCAACATGTTGAACTTTCGGTCGCCTGGTTGCCGCGACTTACCGCGCGACCAAATTGTGTAATTCAGTCGCGTAACAATCTGCCGCAAAGAGGAGACCAAAAAGTAAAAATGTTCAGTCGCTGGCCTGGTTGCAAGGCCGATCGCCATGAAAATCGCTCGCAAAATCGCTAGTGTGCGGAGCCCTTAAAGGGCGGCGCACACGAGCGACTAAATCTGGGCGACTGCCGACGGCGACGTCGCCGGCGACCGTCGGGTCCGAGGTCGCTGGCCGACCAGTCGCCCGACCATTTCTGATCAGTGAACCGTCCGCAAACGCGATGCGACGTCCGGAAGCGACTGAAGACGACGACCAGTCTGGCGACACGTCGGGGCCGTTTGCGGCCAAAAATGTCATCGTCTCTTTGTCGCCCGACAGGTCGCCAAGTTCGTCCGCCTTGGCGACCAAAAATTCGCCGGTTTTGATTTTTTAGTCTCCCTCGTGCGTTTGCTCGCTCACGAGCCTATTGCATTTGGCGGGTTTTGGACCAATCAGAACGTCGATTACATGTGATGACCAGCAACATATAAACGAAGAAAACGCTGAAAACCAAATTCTTTTCCACCATGGCTCCAGCTGTTTGCAGAAGACACGTTTTGGCCGTAATTTTGCTCATGATGCGCCGCCGGAGGAAGCAAGACACAGAGAACTTTGGGCCCGTGCGTGGATCCTCCGGCGGAAACGTCTGAGGCCGACCAGTAAAATCGACCAGTGCACCAAATGACCGCAAACGATGCGACTACTATCAGATCACGCCGATCAATCGAGCGACCACTGAGGCTTGTCCCACGACTACTCGGTTGGTCGGATGATCTACCGCAGACCAGGCGACAAAATCCACAAAATCCGGTCGTTATGGCAGTCGGCGGGGTAGTCTCCTTCAAAAAGTCGCTCGTGTGCGCCGCCCTTTAAGCATGGCGCACACGAGCGACTAAAATGGGGGTGACTACCGATGCGACTACTACGTCGCATGCGATAATTACCCTTGAGGTCGATAAGTGATGTCATCCGCGACATCACTGATCTTCCAATGAACAGACTGGGCCGTCACGCGATACCGTGATTCACGCTTTACGTGACTTCCGTGGTGAAAAGAGGAAGTGGATCGAATGTGGCGCAACCGCACAACTGCTCGCTGAGCATGGTGGGAATCTTGGTCGCGCTGCAGCGTGATATCACGGGACAGCTGAGGTCAACGTTTTACAATGGTTTACTTGTGGAGATTACAACAACAATCGCGGCAAACCGAGATCACCCGAAGATAAGAGACTTTAGCACGTCTCATTTCAAAAAAGCGTCAATCGTTTTTAAAAAAGCATCATTTTGAAATGGCCTGTCCAAATGCAATCTCTATCATCTTATCTACATACCTGAACTGAATTTCAGGCTCTGCAGGCGCGTATGGCGCCGAAAATGGCATATAATGCAGGTAGGCATGGCAGGCCTGTTACAACCAATAATGTCACAATTGACCAATAATGTCACAACCGATGATAATGTCGCAATTGTGACATTATGGACACCTCATCCAACCAATAATGTCACAACTTGCTAATAATGTCACAACTTTTCCTTACCGATAATGTCACAACATTTTGACCAATAATGTCACAACTTTTCCTTACCGATAATGTCACAACATTTTGACCAATAATGTCACAACCCCAGTAACTAGCGCAGATCATGTCGAGATAATGCGATGGTGATTTTTTTTCGCCCCTCCCTCATGGAACTTTGCTGCCGTCTTTTGGCAATAGAACTCATAACGTTGCACCGACGCATAATGTTACACTAACGCATAACGTTACTGGTGTGACATTATACGCCTACCCATCTAACTCATAATGTTACAATCGATGCATAATGTTACACTTTTTCTAACGCATAACGTTACACTTTTTGACGCATAATGTTACACCTGATCCTAACGCATAACGCTACACCGACCTAATGCATAATGTTACACCTCTGTTAAGTTGACCTTGACCCGGTGACCTTTGATATTAACCCCTTTCTACCCAACGGGGGTCTGATTAGATGTCTATCTCGATTCACCAAGTGATATTAACCCCTTCCACCCAATGGCCAAACCTTCAGAGGCATAGTGATACAGGTCTGATATTGCACTATATCAGTTTTAGGTGTACTCCAACCACTAATGTGGCCACCAGGTGGCCACTTTGGATTTCGCATTCTGCTCCATTTTATTGGTTGTAACAAGGCCTTGTTACAACCAATAATGTCACAATCGACCAATAATGTCACAACCGATGATAATGTCACAATTGTGACATTATGAACACCTCGTCCAACCAATAATGTCACAACTTGCTAATAATGTCACAACTTTTCCTTACCGATAATGTCACAACATTTTGACCAATAATGTCACAACCCCAGTAACTAGCGCAGATTATGTCGGGATAATGTGACGGTGATTTTTTTCGCCCCTCCCTCATGGAAGACAAAGAAGTCTGAGCAAAAATGAAATGGTCCATGGACCATGTGCTCACCCGTTTGGACATAATAGCGTAATGACAGAGGTACATGTCTGTAATGACAATCTTGGTCAAGTCACTCCCAAGTTGCAGGATTTTTTGGTTATGCCACCTGGCGGCCATATTGGATGTCCGATCGGGCCGAAACTCGGCATTTTTGAAGGTACCCCTCTAATACACGTTTATACAAGATATGAAGACGCTCGGTGAAATAATGAAGAACTGTGGCAGGTTCGTTACTTTTGTAGAACTTTGACCTCTGTGACCTTGAAAAGTAGGTCAAATCAAAAACACGTTATATATATTATGTACACGTATCCTAATTAGATACATCTGTGATACAAATTTGGAGATGATCCAGTCATTAGTTCAGGAGTTATTGCACTTTTTGTGTTTTTGGTTTTGGCCACCTGGAGGCCAAGCCAAGACACGAATCGGACCGAAGCTTGGTGTCATAGGTCATCTGACCTAGGGCCATATATGTACCATGTTTCAGATCAATAGCCCCAGCGGTTACGAAACATGCCCTGCTAACGGACGACGACGACGGACACAGCACCATCGTAAGTGCTCAGCACAGGTGAGCTAGAAAGGGGAAAAAAGGTTCCAGTTACTGGTTGGAATTCTGAGAAAGATAAATTACAATACATGTATATCCCTGTAGTGTCATATCAAGAAAAGGTAATAGGAGCTGTCAGCGAGTTGACCAATAGGTGTCACTACGGCCCAGCGGACCCAGTCATTACTGATCGACCAGCAATCACGTAGATTTTCCTGTACATTGGTCCGCTAGAACTTTGCTGCCATCTGTTGGCAATATGCGCGGCTGACTGCTCCTATTATTCCCGTAGTATAAAGAACAATAGGAAAATACACTGTAAATTACGGCAAATTACGGACACTGTTTCCTCCAGTAAGGAGATAGGGGGTGCATGATGACACGGGAACTCCTACGGGGTGAAGATATGATTAAGGTGTCTTTCATGGTCAAAGCAGGATTTTTAGCTCCCGGGGTGAGCTATTACGATGGTGCAGCGTCCGTCGTCCGTCGTCGTGGTCCGTTAGCAGGGCACGTTTCGTAACCGCTGGAGCTATTGCTCTGAAACTTGGTACATATATACCCCTAGGTCAGACGACCCACGACACCAAGTTTCGGTCCGATCCGACTCTCAGCTTGGCCACCAGGTGGCGGAAAACAAAACACAAAAAGTGCAATAACTCCTGAACTAATGACTAGATCATCTCCAAATTTTTATCATAGTTGTAGCTAATAAGGATACATCTCGATACATATATAAAAGCGTAGGCCGATTTTTGTCACGCTAAAACTCTGCCTTCTTGCCGTTGGACTCGCGAATTTCTATTATGTAATGAAGTATTAACATCTGCACTGTGTCCTCGAACCATCAAAATACAAATGTTTGCTTTTTAAACTGTTAAGTTCGATCGATTTTTCTTTCGTCTATTTCGTCACTGTTTCGAGTGCTGGGAAACCCCGTTCATGACGTCACGAGATACACAGTTGCCATGGTGTCGCCAATCAGCGTCGTCCATATCAACATCCTCATACGTCACAAATCAGCCCGTCATCGACACGTATGACGTCAGTCATTCAGTGATGACGTCGTCATGTCCCAACATCCCCATGCCGTTGAAACGGTCTACACTGAATGACTGACGTCATAATGTGTCGATGACGGGCTGATTTGTGACGTATGAGGATGTTGATTTGGACGACGCTGATTGGCGACACCATGGCAACTGGGTATACCGTGACGTCATGGGCGGAGTTCCCCAGCACTCGAAACAGTGACGAAATCGACGAAAGATTATAGGTCATCGCCGAGGAAACCTGGGTTTATATGACGTCATGTTGTCACACGCCGTGCAACAGAGGCTCATGTCGGTCGCCGCATCCCTGAGAACTGCAGCTTAAAAAGCAAACATTTGTATTTTGATGGTTCGAGGACACAGTGCAGATGTTAATACTTCATTACATAATAGGCCGAAATTTGACCTACTTTTCAAGGTCACAGAGGTCAATGTTCGACAAAAGTAATGAACCTGCCAAAGTTTGTCATTATTTCACCGAGCGACTTCATATCTTGCATAAACATGCATTGGAGGGGTACCTTATAAAATACCAAGTTTCTGCCCGATTGGATATCCAATATGGCCGCCAGGTGGCGTAACCTGAAAATCAAGTAAGTGCTATTACTCGGGAACGGCTCAAATTTGATATTTGCCTCCCTCTAGATGACCTTTACATGCACGTCAAATTTCGGCCTGATTTGACTTCAAACGTGGCCACCAGGTGGCGTAACCCAAAAATCATCAAAGTGCTGTAA
>NMRB01001524.1:52665-63459 GCA_002633025.1 Notospermus geniculatus | reverse complement strand
CAAGACTTACCGAGCCAACATATTTGAAAAGTACGAAACGGAGAATTTTCATCAAATGAACACGGACGAGTCCAAGAGAAAGTCAAAAGTGGTAAGCAATCAATTCGCATTTACACCATTAGTGCATCTGACTGTGGTATTGAACGTAGCGACATTAGTAATTCACACACGATTTAACGGCCTTGCAGATTCCCATTGGTGTAATCGACGCGCAACCATCATCAATTTCCGGCGTCGTGACCATTCTGGAAACACTACAACAATATGTGCCACAATCAGACCAAGTCTTCAAAGTTGCGACATTTGGCGACGGTCTGTCAATAGAACGCATGATAGATGCGAAGAAAAGCAGGATTGGTAAGTAGAAAGGGGCAAGCTAAGCAGTGGCCTCATAAATTAACTCGAAAGACCAAGTACGCTACGTGAACGGTTGTTTTCTACTATCTTCTCCTAATGACGCGTTGAATATTCACGCCGTTAGAGCTAAACATCCGCCTTGCCACACTCCACAATTTATCTCACACACTGATTGTCGCCGCACCGCGAAATTGACAATGTCGCCTTATTTAAAACTGTCCTAAAAATATATGTAAACTAAACTTTCTGTCATAAGGATGTGTCGATGAACAAAAGAGACTCGAGTCATTCGTGCCGGTACCACAAGATGTCCACAAGAGGCTGTTGCTGTTAGAGGTAAGATTTCTTGGACATAGGCAATCGTTTTTCCGTGCGATTTGCAGGTCTTCAGAAATGCTTTTCCGCGACACATTTGCGCGCGCGGAATTCGAGGCGGGCGCGGGTCCGAGTGAAACAGCTAAAGGGAAAGACGTTGGATCGATTTTTTCCACCCGCACCCGCCTCCTATTCCGCGCCCGCCAACGTCTCATGGGGAAACCGCATGCTGATGACAAACTATTTCGCTATTGAATGTACCGGGTGACGTCTAAACGACATGTCAGAAGGTTACGTGTATGGGATTTGATTGAAACAAAACGAGTAATCAGGTCGGAATGTGCGCCTCATTTGTGAGTTACATGTATTTACTTCATAACACGGAGCCAGTTGTACGAATGGCCTAAACGTCATGTTTTTTAATCCACAATTCAGGCAGATGCGCTCATGGAGGACAGAAAATACGGCAAGGATGACTTGTTGGAGGCACTATCGAATGATGTTGTTGACTCGGTATACCGAGCAATTGGAAGTACCACGCTAACAACATTGCAAAGTCTTTGGGAAACTGGAGGTGAAGATTACGCGTATTGTTGTTGCAAAGAAGGTACGATACTGAAATGCCTATCTTGTCCGAACGTGGACACAGGTGGAGCTGTAATAGTTTTCGTCAGCACGTCACTTGTCTCGTATACGGGCTACATCGCGCTACTTATATTGGCAACGTATAATATTGGTCCATCCAACGGCAAATGTGAAATGGTCATAATCGGCGATATTATTTGGTACCGTATTGCATTCCACACTAACACATCTGAAATATATCTGTTTGTTTCAGACAAGGATGACGCCATGGTGGAATGTTCAGGTGGAGCCGACTGCGAAAACGGCCGATGGTTCCACCTGACATGTGCTGAAATCGACGACACCAAAGATGTTGACGATGATGACTGGTGGTGCTCGAGCCCCAAATGCCGAACTAAAACAATTTTCTGCTGTGGGGTCTACAAGGAAAAAGCACCGATGATCGCCTGTGATAACGATAACTGTGAGAAAAAATGGTTCCACATGAGGTGCAAGAAGATAACGCGGGCACCAAGTACGTTGTATTGGTACGGATAACTTAACACGTNTCCAAACGTGGACACAGGTGGAGCTGTAATAGTTTTCGTCAGCACGTCACTTGTCTCGTATACGGGCTACATCGGGCTACTTATATTGGCAACGTATAATATTGGTCCATCCAACGGCAAATGTGAAATGGTCATAATCGGCGATATTATTTGGTACCGTATTGCATTCCACACTAACACATCTGAAATATATCTGTTTGTTTCAGACAAGGATGACGCCATGGTGGAATGTTCAGGTGGAGCCGACTGTGAAAACGGCCGATGGTTCCACCTGACACGTGCTGAAATCGACGACACCAAAGATGTTGACGATGATGACTGGTGGTGCTCGAGCCCCAAATGCCGAACTAAAACAATTTTCTGCTGTGGGGTCTACAAGGAAAAAGCACCGATGATCGCCTGTGATAACGATAACTGTGAGAAAAAATGGTTCCACATGAGGTGCAAGAAGATAACGCGGGCACCAAGTACGTTGTATTCGTACGGATAACTTAACACGTTGATTACCAAAATTTATTAATGTTTCCATTATTCTTCTCTAGCGCATAAATACTGGATACCCCAATACCGTTCAGCATTCAAACCTATAATTACCATATACTGAGGTAGCGGGCAGGGGCCTATTTTCCACGCCTACCATGTCCATGCTCTTCATCGTAAATATTCGTAAATATCACTTGTACCCGCGTGAACATGGGCAGGAATCCACCCTCTGGTATCCGTTCGTATTCCTGGCAAATTAATACAGTCTGGGCGATATTGGGGGAACTAACCAATATGATGTATTTCGGTTTATTACTTTAGCATAGCCGAAGAAGGCATATCAGTCAGTTGGTGAATAAATCATAGCAACAATTTCATTTTCTTTCAGAAGGCAAATGGTTCTGCAGCCAGCGATGTCGCAAAGGAAATCCCCAGACCGAGGACCCAATCGACCACATACGGGATTATTCCTTGTCCGTCGTTTTCCACGGCCTCTGCGACGAGGCTCGCAGATTTGTCGTTCGGCATAACGACGGACCAGGAATAATCAAGTTGTGGCGGTTGGATATGGCGAAATTTTCCACTCGCAACCACTATAAATATTTCATCCTCGGTCATCGGTTGCTTGCAGGTAAGCATCAGACCGTTTCAGTGGTTCAGTGTTCCTTTCAGATTTCCATCCATTTATTTAATTACCTCCAACAACCGATATCAGATAGGCGCGAGGCTAACCTCTGATATAATCAGTTAATCCTGTCCTGGTTAGTACATGTACTTAAAAGTAACATTATGTAATCGTCAATAACTTTGTTTCCATCAGGCGTCAATGGATTCTACGACGGCAGGACCGCTTTCGACGCCATCCACAACAGGACAGCCAATTTAACGGGAAAGCCGGACGGCAACTATGAGATTGATCTCGTGAACGAATTCCTCAATCGGGAATTAGCAGGTTGGTTGGGACAATGCCGTTCACTTTATTTTGACCATTTCATCAATACTCTGGGTCGGTTGGGCCGTTTCAAGTTGGAATAACTAATTGGCTGTGCGTACTGTTACTCCGCCCCTTGTCGCTCAGCCTGATTTGGGGCATATGTTGTAGTTGAGGCTAAATGTATGCATTTGAAATAGTTTTACGTTCGGAAACGCGCAGGTTGCGACAAATGTGGACGCTGATGTTGACGGTGTCCAAAATGACTGATAAACTGATTGCACCTGCCAGTAGAGGAAAATGTTATCCTATGTCAATGTAATTTCAGATGGCCTCTCTCTAAGGGGTGTGGTAAGCACACGAAACGCGACCCGCATCAGCAGAATGTGCGGATCGACAAAGAAGGATATCTTCAAGATATTCTCCGACACCTACTACGAGACCTACATCGCCGAAGGAGCTCGGGAGAGAGAGGAAATCTCCAAATTAGTGAGTGATATCGGTCGGGATTATAAACAGCTGAATCTGTTCGCCAACATTCCGGGGCGATGTCATAGAGGGTTCGAGGAATTCGTACATTCAGCCTTGGATGTGAGGTCACCAGCGAAGTATGTAGTTGCAAAGTTGAAAATGCTGTCACAGAAAATTGACGCTGAAAAGGCAGCTCTGCCCTGACATTTGGTGTGTGCGTGAGGTGACTTTTGTGACTCATCCGATTGGGAAGGTCCAACCAACCCAAGTGCGTTGGACAACGCATGTACACTGTGAATCGAGTCAGAAATTTTTTCCGGGTTTCTATTTTTCGATATAGTGTCGAAATTTGTAAATATTGTATATATGTAAATTGGGCGTTTTGTAATTGTTTGTACAGATTTTCTTGTTGTTCAGTGAATTTAATGCATGTTTGTAAATTTGATGGGATTTAAGAATGTGTAAATTTGTAAATTTCTGTTTTGTAAGTAACCTTTTGTATATATATTGACCTCTGTAATATACTACTCGCTGATATTTGACTCCGAACTTCAACCCTCGTTCAGTTTACTCCTCTTGGTGATGACTTCTGCTCAACCCATCCCGTCAGATTTGTGCTCCGCAAAACGTGTAACACCGCATTTTATTCAGCGTTGTTCAATTTTCTGCACCCAAGTTTCAAATACGACATTTGGATGGAACAGCCACATCAGAGTCACTGAATGTTCTATTTCAGCAGGTGTTTGTGTGAGTGGAATGATGAAGAGGAGCGACGTAAAAACCCATGTTGTGGGAGGATGACGGGATTCCTTCAAGAGAATTATGGTAAATCATAAGACGTAACAAACGAAGCCCACTCATCATGGGCACATCAAACAATGATTCTTTCGAACTTGTATGGATTGTATTTCACTTGGGCCGGATGCTGAACGCCTGCCTTGCTGTACCAACGAACAGAACGCTTCGTGAGATGTCATTATTGTATTAGCAGGTGTAAACTCCCTACGCAGTTGTGAGTCGCGCCCCCTTCGGTTTACTCGCTCTCCACAACTGCTTTACTTCGTGGAAGTCGCCGCGGTTGGTCAACAGATGGCGTCAGGGCCTGGCACGAGTTTTACAGCCTATCAGCACGCTGCTTTCAGAACTCTTTGGCCCGTTGGCAACGGATGTTCTTGTGCTACCATGGCTACGAATCGCTCCGCCAATGAAAAAGTGTCTCAGGCCAGCTTGGTTACCGGTTGCTCGGTGCTCTCATTGGTCGACTCTCTCAGCGCCATCTGTTGAACAAACGCGGCGAATATTACGAAGTTAAGCAGTTGTGGAGAGCGGGTAAACCGAAGGGGGCGCGGTACACAACTGCGTAGGGAGTTTATAGCAGGTGTGAAATATTATACATATGTGCAAAAACGTAACGCCTTATCAATTTACAAGAACACCAAAGCTTCCACCGAAATATACAAATATACACAGCTAGTTACAAACATGCAGAAATTTACAAATATACAAAAGAATACACTGCAGATATTTACAAATATACAGAAATGCACAACTGTACAAATATACAGATATTAGTAAAGATAGTTGAAATAAAAAGTGTGGAGATAAAATATTCGAAAAAATGTAACTTAGGCTGAAATTCTCATTATATATATTTTAATGTCCCATAGCGCTTTCATTCCTCTTGGAAATCTTCAGTGGGAATGAACACATATTATTTACATGAGATATATATACATACAACCTGTCGCAAAGCAGGTTCAGGCAAAATGTTGAAATAATACCAGGATTACAATAGGCCCTGATTTTAGAAGGGCTAATTATTGAAGCGAAAGAGAAGTGGCCATTCACTGTCCAAGCATGATATATCATACACATTTGTCAGAGCATTATTTTAGCTAACCTTTTGTGGCCATGGCCCGCTCGACTACCTTAGCCTGCCAGCAGCAATTGAATGATATTAGCTTCCGACGTTATGGTGAGAACTGTTAGACCGCCACCTTTGTTGGAAGAGCTATACCAGAGTATTACTGCTACCGGTGTAACAGCAAAGTGTGTCCCTCTGAAAAAGTTTCCGCCTATATTGTTCCACGACGGATTAAGGTGCACAGCAATAGGAGCTGTCAGCGAGTTGACCACTAGGTGTCACTACGGCCCAATTCAATGCATCTAGCGGACCCAGTCATTATCGATCGAGCAGCGATCATAATCGATTTCCTGTACATTTGGTCCGCTAAGACTGTGCTGCCATCTGTTAGCAATATGCGCCAGAGACTAGAATGTAACAATAGGATCTTTTGTTCCTAGGACAGTTTTTTCTGGGGGCATTCTTACCCGTCACACCTGCCTAGTGTTACAGGGTGTATATAAAAATGAGTCATATTTTTTATCAACACCCCAAACAGATCGGCGACTTTTTATTGAGGTTTTTCAATTTTTATTAGAGTGTAAAAGATTTCGTATCATTTAAACCTGTGTGGCCTCCAAAGCTGGTGTAACGTTTGTGAATATTCCCCATCTGTGAGTGTTCCCCTACTAGTGTCAGGTGGAATAAGCTCTACTTGACAATAGGGGACACACAGAGAAACGTGTCGATTTGTATGTTAGCGTTTCCCAAACAATAAAGGGAAACACTGATATAGGGAAACACTGGCAGATGTTACACCTGTGAGTGACAGGCGTGTGTGCTGGACAAGGGGCTGCCTAGTGTTGTGTCCTTTTGCTCCACCGTAGTGACGGATGATCGGTGTCGCCTGAGGGTGTGGTGGTGTTGGTGGGATCTCTGTACTATTTATATAGTGGAGAATAAAGTCAAGTTGAAGTTGAGAAATTGTATTACTTTCATTTCTTTAATCTCTGTACTATTTATATAGTGGAGAATAAAGACAAGTTGAAGTTGAGAAATTGTATTACTTTCATTTCTTTAATCTCTGTACTATTTATATAGTGGAGAATAAAGTCAAGTTGAAGTTGAGAAATGTTAGAAAACTCGTTTTCCTTTTACAAGCAGACAACGCAAAATTTGTCCAACGATTGACGTCACAGCAACAGAAGATTTACTTGCCAATTTCTGTGACATTTTAACAACAATTGGAAAATCTGTTCTCATGGTAGCCACTGGACAACATATGGTCAACATGATGTTGCAACTCTGTTGGAAATTGTTGCCACTCACTCTCTGCAGGCCTCATGGTCAAATACGTCAGTCAGTATTTTCAATCAAGTTGGTTGTTCGTAGCTTTTGATTCGACAGACTAATAGTCATACGAAGCTCTCACTGTATCGTACGTGCCGGTCACCCGTCCACGTAGTGATCGCGATCTCAGTTGCTTAACTTGCAGCTGCGAGGCAACGCGCCAGCCAGTGGGCCATAAAGGAAATCCTCCATGGCCGGCGGGTTAAGCCGTGCCATATAGTAGGTGCAAGGGGTTTAGTGCACTCACCATAGGTCCCTACCCATAGTTAGTTCTCACCCATAGACCCCCTACCCATAGAAGCTCTCACCCATAGACCCCCTACTCATAGGAAGCCGCTCGCCGATAGGTCTCCTCACCATAGGGAGTTCCTTACCCATAGACCCCCCTGCCAATAGGGAGCGCTCACACATGCCACCATAACCAAATTTCGTACAAGTAATAATAAACTTAGACCACAGAGTAGTGTCTACATCTGACGATTTAAAGCGGAAGTCCATCCGTTGGTAAGACAGAGCGGATGAACTAGCGGCGGTTGAGGAGGTGTACCGACGATAACAACTGAATAACAAAAAGAACAGTCAACATGGTCAATGAGTCATCTTGCATCGATCACGCTTTTCTCGCCCGTTGCATGCATTTCTGCATGAACAAAAGTATATTCCTTGTCCCGACATCCCGTAAGTTGCAACAGCAGCCGTCTCAATGGAGTTAGGATCCTGAATCGCACAAAAACCACACGAAATATCCACAACTATCTCCCAGCAACATCATGATCATGACAGCGTGGTCTGAATGTTGACATGAAATCCGAGCACGTGGACTGGCACAGAGCCGCCACCTCATTGGCTGGTTCGGGGGTGACGTCAGATTGTCGTTAATTTATGATAAAAGGATGGCAGACGCTGCACCTGTTCATCAACGGATGGACACTGCCGCTTTAAGAGACTACTGTCGCCCTCTAAATTCGGACGCTGATTGGTTGATTCTGATTGGACAAAATGCTGTATGACGTACACCAACCGGTATTCCCCCAAAATGGCGGCGTTCAAAAAAGTGACGGTTCGGGAGTGAAAATCCCCGGGGAAAATCCGGCAGTGTGGCTGTTAATTTCCGTTTTGGGGATGTTTTGTTAGATATATGTGAGTTTGATCATGTTAAATTGCTAATACCCGCACAATTTGAGGCTTTGTTTGACTGTGAGAGTACGGATTGCGTCGTTACTCTCTCTCCCGTCAGCCTGTCACAGTGTCGGCGACCATGGCGATAGGATATGCTATGGTAAAACGCTGTTATTTCAGCTTTTGCCATGGACTACAACAACTATACCGGCATATCATCATCAACAAGAGAAGGACATCGGAGCGATGTCAATGGTTTCCGATGAGAGGTTTACTAGGGGAGACCGGGGCTGGTTGTAACAGGGGTAGGTTGTAACAGAGCTAATATTTCCTTGAGTATACGCTGGGAAGGGCTGAGTTTCCTCACATAGATTGACATTGATATCGGCCACCTTTGTACCAAAGGGCATCCATTTATACGAATTGACGTACAAAAAAATTGACAAAAACGTTTTTGGTGCATAAAAGTAANGCTTCCAACGCCGGAAAGCTAGTTGCCACGAGTTGCTTCAAGACGCAGTGTCGACCTGGGGGCACCTTTAATGTAGATATTTTGTTGTATGTAGTGAGACAGTGCTAAAAATCTCGGAGAGTGTGAAGAGTGTACTTTTTATCGTTGTTCATTGTGTCTTTTTCGACAAAATAGTTCCACCAGACCTCTCCGAAATCGTTGCCCAGTCGCACAGTAAATAAAGAAATTAATGACACGGTTCAAAAGGGAGAGAAAGCGAGCTATGTAATAATAGAAGAGTCTCCATCTAACTGACAAGGGGGTGTAACGACGAAGGATGTTAATAATTTCGAAGACAGCTCCAGGTGATTCTAGGATTACATAAACGATAACTACTGCCATTACTCTTTTAGTGGCCGAAATACCTCCTTTGATACCCTTCCCTGAATGTCTCGTTATACCGTTCTTTCTGGAGGCTTTGAGTGTTGTCAAAATGGAATATGTGATGATGACTAGAGTCGTGATGGGTACACAGACGCTCACAACAATTGCAATACCACTTCTGTAGAGTGATCTGAAGTGTACGTTGTTTCCCAACTCACTGTAAACCTTTACTGGTCTTAGTCTCTTGACGCAAGCATCATAGCGATAGCTGACTTCGTATGTAAACAAAAGTGGAAAGCGATACACAAAGGAACAAACAAAAACAAGCCCGACTATTATATACGCATTCTTGTTTGTACAAATGGACGCCGCTTTTAATGGTCTACACACTGCGATAAATCGTTCTACTGCGATGCAGACAGTNTTGTAGCATGGTATTCTGTATAATATCTCCTAATAAAACTGCGCTGTCTGCAACAGCCATAGCTCTAAGAAGAATCGAGTTTGACGCATATGGCCTCTCACGGCCTAGTACTATAAAGGAGAGACAATTTCCTACCAGGCCGAGAGGCACAATGATCAGAGTCAAGTGAACTTGTAGAATGAGTCGAAGGTACCGCCTTGAGCTGCTTAAAGATTTCATTCTGTAGCCTGACAGACATCTCACGGCACGGATTACCGGGGCTGCTGTACTGGTCTGAGTTATCATGGTTATAGCTTCTGTTGTTAGCTGAGTTGAGTGAAGTTGTGCAACCTTAGATATACCCACCTATAGAATCACTTCCATCTGTTACATTTAGTATTCAGTTCCCAATATATTTTACTGCATTTAGAATTTATCCTGACAAAAGTGGTGAAACTGACAAGCGCTACCAGTTGTTTATAATAATATGCACACTTAGGTCGTCTCTCCTCCCTCTTGTCGGCGATCCAAACTTTGAATGGTGAAAAATAATGACAGTTCACTAAAGACAGACTTGGACTTGCATCACAGTAACAGCCAGTTTGGACACTTTGTATGTGAGCAGTTGAAACATGTTGATGATCATACGCCTTTTTCAACGTTTAGGCCTATTGCATTAACAAAAGTTTTTTTAGCCATCTGAGATCAAATCAGCTTGTGGCTATAAACTGAAACATCTAATCATTATTTGGAATTACTTATTATTAAGTCGTTGGTTGTTGCAATCCAGCGACTGGTAAGTGTGGATGGAAGCGTCAGTGGTGCACTGCACGTACATCATGTACGCACAGCACACACACCCGGACACTCTTTAATCACAGTCTTAAAGGACCACAGTATTGCTTCCCAATCCTGTGTTACACCTACCCGCGTTAAGGGAGATCTCTATTGACGACTTGGCAAACTACGCATGCTACTACGTAATCATACATTCGCCAACACTGGGGCGAAAGGCTTAAAGCTGAACTGCATGAACAAAAGGCCCTCATGCGGCGAGCAAGAGAAATGCAAACGCCCTGCAAACACCTCAAACGAAGGCTCAGAACATGATATACCCCGCGACGCCAGGAGGGCGCCACCTTATTTGTCTTCGAGTTGTCAAGGTGCCAACAACCTCTGGTGAGCTCCACTTTTTTGAAAGAAAAAGTTTTGACCCAGCTGGGAATCGAACCCGCGCCCTGTCATCTTCGTTCCACCGTCTACCCCATTCGGCCACACCGAACTTGTTGGTGGTTTCCCGTGTTTTCTCTCATTCGTACACGTAGTATTATTACGTAAGGCGAAGGCCTACGTCTATGACAAACACAAATCATGTCCTTGTCAGCTGGCTCGTTGGCCGAGTGGATAGAGTGGTGGATTACAAATCAGAAGGTTGACGGTTCGAATCCGGTCTAAAATGGCTTGAATTTTTTTTCTTTGAGTAGTGTACATGTAAGCGGTATCCGGAGATGTAGACAGCTCTGTTGCCCGAAGGCAAATAAGGTGGCGCCCTCC